>JANPXK010000992.1:0-30615 GCA_024704745.1 Rosa lucieae
TCTTTCATGGACGGCACAGCGGGATATCACCAGATTTCAGTAGTGGAAGAAGATAGACACAAGACCGCATTCCGCTGCCCTAGGTTTCACGGGAGTTTTTGAATATGTGGTCATGCCTTTTGGACTGAAGAATGCCGGAGCAACATATTAGAGAGCCATGAACCTGATTTTCCATGACATACTTGGGAAGATCTTAGAGGTTTACATTGATGATGTCATCGTGAAGTCTAAGAAGAGTGGAGATCACTTTATGGATCTTAGAAAAGTTTTCGAGCGCATGCGGCTACACAAGCTCAAGATGAATCCAGCCAAGTGCGTTTTTGGAGTTCAGGTAGGCAATTTCCTGGGATTCATTGTCCATCAAAGGGGCATAGAGGTCCCTGAGGATAAGGAAAACGCGGTCATCAACACATCTCCCCTGCGAACGAAGAAAGAATTACAGCGACTACTGGGTAAGACCAACTTTTTGCGACGATTCATTTCTAACTCTGCCGGCAAAATCCAGCCATTTTCCCCACTGCTGAAGTTGCAAGGACAGAACGAGTTTGTGTGGAAACCTAAACATCAAGAGGCATTCGACAAAATCAAGGCCTATCTGGCGAGCCTGCCAGTGCTTGTTCCTCCTAGAGCTGGATTTCCATTAAAGTTGTATGTTTCAGCAGCTGAGGCTTCCATTGGCAGCCTCCTCGCTCAGGATGATGAAGAGGGTGTCGAACATGCCATGTTTTACCTCAGTAGGACACTCACAGATTGCGAAACAAGTACACTCAAATGGAAAAGCTGTGTCTTACATTATACTTCTCAGCATGCAAGTTGCGGCATTACATGTTGTCCTTTACTACTTGCATCATTGCTCAAACCGATCTAGTCAAGTATATGCTATCGTGACCTATCCTGAGAGGCCGTATTGGCAAGTGGGTGCTCGCCTTATCAGAATTCTCACTGCAGTATGTCCCACAAAAAGCAGTAAAGGGGCAAGCCATCGCGGACTTTATGGCACATCACCCTATGCTGGATGTCCCCGTGGTTAGAGATTTAGAGGTCGCTGCCACAAACTTTAGATCGCCCAGATTTGGCGTGCTTACCAGAGTACGCCACGCTGTATTAAGCCACAGTCTCACTCCAACCCTGGGTGTTATATTTTGACGGGTCAAGAATGGATACGTTAGTAGGAGCAGGAATTGCACTGGAGAATCCTGCTGGAGATCACTTTTCGTACTCATTCCAGTTGGAGTTTCAATGTACCAACAACCAGGCAGAATATGAGGCCTTAATCATAGACCTAGAAGTACTGTTGGAAATGGGAATCAGAGATGTACAAATACTTGGTGATTCTCTCTTGGTTATCAATTAGTTGTGCAATAACTTCAGATGCAATAGCTTCAACGTTGGCCCTTATTGGAACAGGACATTAGAACTGTTGGACCAATTTGATAACATACATCTTGAGCACATTCCTCGCGAGCGAAATTTTGCCGCAAACGAGTTGGCCCAGCTGGCAACAGGGGTAACATTGAGATATGGCGTGCGGGAGAGAATCCTTAAAGTCGAGTGTCGCACGCTTCCTTCATGGATGGCGAGAAGAGATCCTCCAGACGATACCTCAGTCGCGACCCTGGAATCCATTGAC
The DNA here is from genome assembly GCA_024704745.1 of Rosa lucieae. Classification (NCBI taxonomy): domain Eukaryota; kingdom Viridiplantae; phylum Streptophyta; class Magnoliopsida; order Rosales; family Rosaceae; genus Rosa; species Rosa lucieae. Next base: position 1,631 of record JANPXK010000992.1, read on the forward strand.
GTGGATTGGCACATCCCTTTGATCAATTATCTCAAGCATCCTGATCAAACCACGGATAGAAGGATTCGCTATCTTGCCCTCAACTACTTCCTCAGAGGTGATGAACTTCGCAGATGAGGAGAAGATTGTTGAATTTCATATGTGTTTATGGCCACGAAGTGAAACAACTCATGTGCGAAGTTCATTCTAGCATTTGTGGCGCTCACCAAGCAGGTCCAAAGATGTGATGGTTGCTCAGACGACATGGATATTTTTGGCCCAGTATCTTGAAGGATTGTCTCGTGTTCGCTAAAGGTTGTTTGGACTGCCAAGCCTCTTGGGCCAGTCCACATGTTCCTATATTCCAATGCAGCCCATTATACAGCCTTGGCCAGCAAGAGGATGGGCGCTGGAATTAATTGGGATGATTCACCCACATTCATCACTTCAACACAAGTTCATCATCGTCGCGACTGATTTCTTTACAAAGTGGGTTGAAGCAGAACCTTTGAAGGAAGCATCTGGTGGCACATTGCGACAATTCCTATTCAGAAACATCATCTGCAGATTTAGGATCCCAGAAGTTTTGTTTCGGACATGGGTGCAGCTTTCATGGGTGATGAAGTTGATAAACTGACAAGAGAATGGGGAATACAGTTCATCCATTCCAGTCCTTATTATGCTCAGTCTAACGATTAAGCGGAGGCCAGCAACAAGATCATTATCAATTTGCTGAAGAAAATGTTGGAAGCTAATCCACGACAGTGGTATGAGACACTTTATGAAACTCTTTGGGCCTACTGCACCTCTAAGCGGAATCCCACCGCGACAACACCTTATGCTTTGATGTTTGGCCATGATGCAGTCCTACCATTGGAAGTCAACGTCCAATCATTACGAGTTAAAGAGCAACACTCTCATCGGAGAAGACTAAGTTCAGGCTATGTAGTAGAAACATGAAGACCTTAGCGAAAAGCGCTTGGAGGCTTTAGATAGTTTGGTCATGGAAAAGTAACGAGTGCTCGCGCCTATGACAAGCGGACGCAGGGAAGGAATTACAGCAAAGGAGAGTTGGTTTGGAAAACAGTTCTCCCGCTTGGCGAAAAATTAGATGGTCGCGGCAAATGGATCCAAGATGGGAAGGCCCGTACATCATCTATAAAATCTCAGAGAAAGGAGCTTTTCATCTCAAGCGATTGTGGACGAGGAGAGCACTAACCTAATCGTGGGATTCTTTGTACCTCGTGGCGAGGAATTTTGCTGAGCTTCTTCAAAATCACAATCGATACTCGATGTTGTAGATCGAGCAGAGCGAGAACTACTAGGAAGTGAGGAGAACATGCTAAAGCGTGACTTTAGCTTGGCTGGAAGGTTTGGTGGCACTAACAGTATGCTCTTGAGGAGACTAGGACTGGAGTGTGACTACCGGTAAGGAAGGAGAGGGTTGCTCTAGAGAGGCTTGGATAATCTTAGAGATTGTTGTTGTGAATTGTCTTTTGAAGTGTTTCATTGTAACCTCTATTTATAGGCTACCATGCCAAAGTGTTTATTCTTAAACAAATGATAGTAGAGATAAGGAATGATGAGTTTTGGAGATAAGGAAGCATAATTGGAGATAAGGAATGATAAATTTTGGAGATAAGGAAGCACTTTCGGCTCCTTTATTCCTTCAATTATATCTCCATCAAGAATTCAGATTTTGACCGTGACTTCTGTATAAAAAATGTTCCACTATGAGTGTAGATCATCCTGGTAAAATTTCGGAGCTTTTGGTATAGTGGTTGGGCCGGAAACGCTGCTGGACCTCTTACAGGTCCAGTTTTCCAGTTTTGCTTATGTAGAAAAATTGGACTGATTATTTGAAAGCCTTCCACTCAAAAATAGCTCTGGCACTCTTCATAAGAAATGATACTTGGGCTTTCTAGATTTAATCTAGAAAGTTTTAGCTCATTTGGATTTCGTTTGGTTAGTTTGCCACCACTCCTTCCTTGTTTAGCTCGATTTCTCCTAGCCGAAGTAGGAAATGTGCTAAAGTGACTTTTTATGCTTCCATGCTTCCATGCTTCCATAGTAGGCTTTATTTAGCCTCTAAATATATATTTCGAACTTGTCGACAATGATAGCTTGAGCCACTGACATTGGCTCAATTTCTCCAAAACTTGCCTTATCAGGCAAAAATGCTCATTTTGGGTCCAAACACACCATAGTTTCGAACTTTCGATTTCATATTGCTTTTGTTTAACCTGATACACGCCATTTTTGGTTGCTGGTTTAACCCTTCATGTTTTTACCTTTGCGTTTCTCTCTAGTAGGGGCACAATGGAAACTTTGCCCCAGACAATTTTATGAAAAAAAATCTTGCTCGACAAGTAATAGTCCTGTTACGTTCACAAACAGACAAAATGGAAAAGGTAAAAGTGACGTGGCACTAGCAGCAGAGATCTTCGTCTGAAAACGACGGCCCAAAGCTTCATGCTCCAACACAAAATGAATGACAGGGAGGAGGAAATGTCCGAGGATTTCCGAGAAGAAAAACAGGAGGAGGAGAAGGACAGGATGGACATTTCCCCGCTCTCTGTCACCAGACAACAATTTAACAATTTGACCCTCCATTCAACATTCTCGGTCTCTCCCTCTCTCTCTGTTCTTGTTCTGCATTCCATGAATTTGCATATAAGGTTGCGAATGTGTTTTTTTTTTTTTTTTTGAATATTTTTAGTTTCTTCAATGGCAGGTACAGCAGAGGAAGCGCTCTAAGATCCGGACAAGTCGATTTAGTCCAACCCAAATTGTCAAATTCCACAATTTGACCCTTGATTCTCCAAACTCGGTCTCTCTCTCTCTCCCTTTCTTTCTATTCTGGGTTTGCAAATAAGCGAGGTTGTGAATGCATGTATTTGTTCAATGGCAGGAACAGAGGCAGCCATTGGCGGAAGCTAACAAATATGGGTTCAAAACTCCCAAAGGGAAAAGACATTTGAGTCCAGGCCTTAACACCAAGCGAGTGAGTGGCACAACTTTTCATTGTCACTAATTTAGATTGGTTGGTTCTTCTAAATGTCACTATGATTATTGAAAAACAACCAATCCGTTTTTTGTTTTTGTATTTTTTTTTTGTCTTCGATTTTGTTTCTGCTTGGTTGGCAACGTTAAAAATGCCTATGAAATCTGTATATATCTGGGTTTGTCCTATTCTACCTTTGGGTTCTTCAACGATCAATATTCCTGTTTGACAAAATTACCCAATGAATTGTTATTTTCATATCAATACCTTGTACCCCTGATTCTTGTAGAACTCTTATACTTGTGCACTGTGTATGTATTCTGCTGCATGCCATTACTGATATCTAAATTGTTTGAATGATCTTCATGTTAATATTGTTTTTCAAGACTTGATACGGAGAAATTCTATGATTTTTGAACAGGAAGTTTCTAGTGATCCTCAGAGGCATGGAGGGTAAGTATACTTATCCAAATGGTTTTTTCAATCAGGTTCAGTTCACTATTGCTAGAAGTATCTAGCTAATGTTTTGATCTCTTTATTGGCTGACCAGCTGCAAACGGAGTCGGACCAACCCGTCCATGTCCTGGCATTTTGGCCATCCTGAAGAGTCTTCTGTCAAAAGCCAAGTTAGAGAAATCCCAGAGAATCTAGAACCCGAATGTCCCTTCTTTATGAAGTCCATGATACGATCAAATATTTCAGTTTGCTTTATGCTGGTAAGTCAGTCCAAGTAAAACCATTTATCAAGTTTAGACTACCTGGACAAATATGAATGCAGTTGTAAACTAAATTTTTCTATCGACAGACACTGCCTAGGAGATTCTGCAACTTGCACTTACCATTGCATGGTACAGCAACAATAACATTGGAAGATAAAGAAGGGAAAGAATATGAAACAAAATTTCTTGCGGACAAAAGGACGCTGAGTGGTGGATGGAAAGGATTTTGTCAGGCAAAAGACTTGCGTCTTGATGATGTTCTAGTTTTTCAGTTGGTTAGCCCTTTGAAGTTCAAGGTATGCCACTGTTGCTAGGGGCATAAATTTTGTTAAGATCTGCTCTAATATTGTTTGGTTAGTTCATAGTGTCCTCAGATTTGTTGAGCATATTAAATTCTATATTGTATATCCACTTAAGTTGGACTTTCTACTTATTATGAACAGCTTATTCTTATATTGCTGTGTCTACACACTGTTGCAGGTGTACAGAATGAGACCAGAATGTGATCCAAGTGAAGATGATGTAGATGCAGCTTTTGTCCTCTTGAAAATGAGTACCTCTGAACAAACACTGTTTGGTACTCTCTCTCTCTCTCTCTCTCTCTTCTGTGCTTTTAAAAATATGAAGGATCTCTAAAGCTATCCATTCGTTAAGACGTCATTGCCTGCAAACCTGACATAGTAACTTGATGAAATATTATGCAGTGGAAAACCCTCCAATGCAGAGGAAAACCCTGCAAACCTGACAAGCTATTCATTTGTAGATGAAGATGAGTCTGAGGATCAGATTACAGAGATAAGGAATTTGGCTCCAATCACGGTGGTGCATTTAATCCGGCCAGGACAAGCTGCTGATTTTGAAGATGTTAGAAGTTCTGAGAATTTCGCCAGTACGTGAATGATGAGAAGGTGTATAGGTTTAGGAGATGACCCATAGAATTGAGAAACTGTACACATACAAAAACACAAGATCCCTTGTGCTTTTGAGGATTTTAATTACTTGCCAAGATGAATCCTCAATGTTGATATATAGGAACTCCACAAACTTCAGCTGATGGTAATATGCATATACAGGCATACAGCTAGGAGCACTATGCATTGTTAACTCCTCTGCTTATTTCAAGTCTCATGAATCTTTGCCATTTACCCGGATTTCCATTTTCTGCTAGAGATGAGTCTAAGCAAGCTCAGTGGAGATGGGTTACAGTAATCTATCCTCATTCTGAAAGGAACATTTCTAAATGGGTATAAGGTCTTACAAAGCAGAGTGAAACTCACACTCCATGTTCATATATTAAATATTGTTTATTTATAAAGATAAAGTGTGAGTGTGAATTTCATTCTCCTTTACAAAATGTTAAATAATTAAATTTCTTGAATTATTAAAAAAAAAAACTATAAAAATGAAATTTCATTTAATCTTGAAACTTTTTTTTTCCTTGTCTCAAGATTTGTCTTTTAAACTATTATATAATTGGATATAGATTCCCTGGTTGAGATTAAAAATATTTAAAATAATGGGAGAATATCACAAATAGTCACTCAACTTCAACTCTGTTATTTACTTTAGTCACTTTGTTTATTTTTTTTCATTAAAAAAATTTACTTGTCACAATATCAAGAATATTTTCGACAAACTAATTGTGAAAAATTAAGAAATCTAAATTGGAATGAATGTGAGAAGTGATTAAAGTGAGACAAAATTGTCATTTGGTAACTAAAGTGATTGACAGAGTAATAGTTGAGAGACTAAAGTGATATATTTAAAAATTGCGTGACCAAAGTATCGAATGTGTCATAGTTTGTAAAATTCTCTCTAAAATAATATTATTTAATGTAAATCATTAAATTTAAATTCAATAATAAGTGACAATGAAATTCATAATCACGGTTTACCACGTGAACATTTGCGTATATAAGTTGTGAGTGCCGCTTTTAACAATCTGAACCCTTGCTTTCTACAAATCTACTACAAGATTATTCAAATCCAAAATTGATCGCGGCGATGCACCAACACATTTCAGCCACCGATGCCCCTCCCATTTCAGCCACCAGAGCTTACCTAACGAGCATGGCCAGGAAAAGTATAACATTGGCCAATTCGGTAATCCCGTAATTCCTTTTTTAACCTTAATTCAAAAATTAAAGATTCAAATTGTGAGTGAAGCGGCAGTAGGGGCATAACTGATAATTCCGACCGACAAAGACATGTCCTTTAATAATGACAGATTCTTGAGCTGCTTCTTTGACATTAGCTGCCGCTCACTCCTGTGCATGTTCACAACAGCTAGGTGGTGACGTGGCAGAGCTCCTCAGGGCTCTCTGTGTGTCTCAGGAATTCATGAATCTGGAGGAGAATTTCTTCCAGTATTTCCAGGAAGACGAAGGGCACACCACCTTCCCCGAGCTCCCTGTCCCTACTACTTCAACTCCATTTGACGATTTCACCCTTCATCCGGTATCTCTCTCTCTCTCTGATTTCTATATAGTCTGTATTTGATGGAGTTGGAGAGATAAGGTTGTGGGTGTATTGGTTGAATATAGCTTTGGTTGTTGAATTGGCAGGTGGAGCAGCACAGAGGGACATTGGAGGAGACAACCCAAAATGGGTTCAGGCCTTGGAAGTGGAAAAGTCCATTGAGTCCAATTCCCAAGAGAGTGAGTGAGAACCCTTTTCCGTACTAATTAACAATGCTTGTTCTAATCCTCACTGTGATTCTTGGAGCTTAGAGAACCAATCTGCTCTGCTTTGCTTTGCTCTCTGGTTTTGGTTTTTGAAATTTGTTTTTCTTGCTTGTTAGTCGGTTGTTTACATGTTCAATAAAATGAGCCAATGAACTTGTTGTTTGCCACTGCTGCATTTTATGATTCATATGCCAGTAGTGTTTAGGTGGTGTTGATGTTTATATTGTTTCGAATTAACAGGACAATAGTTGACTGGGTAAATTTGATGGTTTTTTGAACAGAAAAATGCTGGGGATCCTCTGAGGAATGGAGGGTAGGTAAATTTTCTAAAATGTTCTGTAAGTTAGCTTCAGTGCGTTAATGGGTGAAGTATCTAATGTTGATCTCTTGTTAATTGATTGACTAGCTATAAGCGTAAGATCACTAAGTCCAACTATCATGAAAAGTCTTCTGTCAGAAACCAACTGCAACATATCCTGGCAAATCTAGGACCTGAATGTCCCTTCTTTTTGAAGTCTATGATACATTGTAATGTGGTCCATGGCTTTAGTTTGGTAAGTCTAAAACCATGTCCCAAGTTTAGAAGTAGTGCACGTGCCCTGCACGAATATTATGTAGGTAGTCATGCTGATAGACTTGGTTGTTCTATTAACAGACATTGCCGAAGCAATTCTGCTATTTGTATCTGCCATTCCATGATACAACTATAACCTTGGAAGATGAAAGAGGAGAGGAATATAGAACAATATTTCTTGGGGACAAGAGGAGACTGAGCGGTGGATGGAGAGGGTTTTGTGTTGCAAAGAAATTAGTTCTTGGCGACCTCTTAGTTTTCCATTTGGTCAGTCCTTTGAAGTTTAAGGTATGCTTCTATTGTTGCTTGGGCATAATTTTCTGTATTTTTGACAATAACTGCTATTGGTTCTTGATACCCCACCAATTTGATGCGACTTTGTCCACATTAATTGGAATTTCTTGCTTGGATGAAGAGCTTGTTCTTTGGCCTTCGCATCTGCATTTTGACTCTTGTAGTGTAGTACACAATCATATATACACAATATTGCAGGTGTACAAAGTGGAACCTGATAGTCTAACTGAAGTAGATGCAGCTTTTATCCTCTTGAAATTGAGTCTCCCCACACTATTTGGTACTCTCTATTTATAGTCTACCATTAATCTTTCAGAAACTAAGAGGGAAGGATCTCTAAAGTTCCTCATCTCTCTGTTCGCTTCATGCAAACCTAAAATGTTAACTTGGTGAAAGATGATGCAGAAGAGTACCATCCAATGCCTCCTCCAAAAGATGCTTGCCAAGACAATATTCAAACGACAAGTCTGACAATAGATGCTATTCTGGAGCGTGTAGATGAAGATCACTCCGAGGATTACAGTGATCGTTTTGGCTCCAATCTACTATTTCATGCAGGACTAGTTACTCTTGAAGATGTTTGAAGTAATTGTGAATGTCACCAGCATTTTGATGATGATGAAATTAGAGCACGACCCACATAATACACACACACACAAACATATGTCTCTTTGAGGAGTTTGATTCCTGGGTAGTTAGATACTTAGAACTCCAATACTCCATATGACCATATACGGTTGTAATTTTGGTATAATAGTTGAATCCTTAAATTCTACACAGCGTATTTGTTTCAATATAGCTGTAATTATCTCAGCACATATTGTAATCTGGTTGCATCTTCAAAAAGTTCACGCGTACTCTACTATTCCAGCCATAATCTCTGACCTAATTTTGGAAATGAAGCTCCTAAAACTACATTTGAAGAGGCAGGAGCTCATAATCCAAGTTCGAAGTCTCGTAATACTCCTTGCATTTATAAGTAGGGTTGGGCAAAGAGACTGAAAACCTGGAAAACTAGTCCGAATCGATCGTTTCAGTATTCTTTTAATTTTTTTATTAGAAAATTACACAGTAGCACATGACCAAAAATGTAAACACAGAAAACCTACTTTTAAAAAAATTTATACAAATAAGGACATGAGCCCAAGCCCAAAAGTAGAATGATGCAAGCATGACTCACAATTTTAATGGAAAATGACCAAAATGCTCAGTTTAATGAAATATTCACACGTATGCCACTGACCAAAATCTCTCGTTTTCTCTCCGCCGTTTTACCTAAACTCATTCTGTTTCACCCTTCTCTATCCATCCTCCATAAGGTCTGCTACTTCTGCCTCCGAAAGCTCAAATCCACTGATGCCTCTCAACCCCAACGTGTTTCCTATTACAGTGAGAGTGTCGACAACAAGCTCAGGTGGCCTTTGCTTGCTTATTTACCTATGTGTAATTCAATATTTGCGGAATGCCCACCAAGTGTTTGATGTTTTGCTTATGAAAGAATTGCTTAGTTTGGCTTTCGTTGAGTCGGAGCTTACTTACAATTTGTGTGTGTTTTCGTGATTTGTAGGGATTTCATGATATTGAGATGATAGCAGATTGGTCAGCTTATCATGACTATTGCTGGTACGCTTATGTTGTGATTAGAGGGAACACCAAGACCAAGGAGTATTTGATCGAGGCCGAGCTGGAGGGGATTAGGAAGGCCACGACTATGCAGGAGCTTCTCGAGGCCTCTGCTAAGGCCAATTCCAAGCTTAAAGAGCTCAATATCTTCGATTCCGTTCAGATCACACTCGATTCCGGCCCACCGGAGCTGCCGCGAACCGCCAACGTCCTCATCGACGTCATCGAGACTGAGTGTGATTATTGGTGAACTCGGCTGTTACATTAAGCCAGCGGTATCGTCTCTGTTGCTCTCTCTCTCTCTCTGTGCTGCTTTTGCTGTGCTGAAATTGATGAGATTAGGAGTTGTATTGATGAGAAATTACAATTATCTGTGTACATATTCTATTATAATGAGTGTGTAAGTGGGACGAGTTTGCTGGCCTCCAACCTCACTCCCTGACTCGGCCACAGAGAGAGAGAGCACCATGGTTGCTGTGAAGAAAACGAAGAAGACCCATGAGAGCATCGACAACATGTGGAAAGTACTACTGTGTTTCATGCCTCAGCATTATTGATCCAGGTGATTCGGATATTATCAAGTCGCTGCCTGGTGATCAGTGAGAGGATATTGCCTAAATTAAGAGTAGTATTATTGTAACATTTCTCTATTTACTGAGGATGAAATACTTTTCTTTCTTTATAAGTTTCCATATTCTTTTGATCTTATTTAAAAAAAAAAAAAAAAGCGGGATAAGTTTGCTTTCGGATTGTAAATAGCATCTAGTCTGTGTTTTGTGGGAGTCGAATATGAATCACGTGTATGTATACGCTTATATCCGCTCTGTAGGTGCCAAATTTAGTCTAGGAAATCGTTATCGGAGAAGTATACTGGTTTACAGAATAATGTCTATATATAGCTCACCCAATTATCCTCTCTGAAGTCTCTGTTAAGTTTGTAATATAAAAGTAGTGCCGTATGTACTTATATGACACTATTGCTCCTGCTACTGTTACTGCTCCTGCTACTGCAAACTCTTAAATCAAGATTAGGAAGAATACAATAGCAGAACTAGACGAGTATGTGTGCAGTAGCAGGATTAGATGATGAAGAGTATAGTAGCAGGATTAGATGATGACGAGTACAGTAGCAGAACACGAGTACAAGTGTCGTAGTAGAACTGGACGAGTTTGAGTACAGCGAGTGCAGTAGCAGGATTAGGTGATGACGAATGCAGTAGCAGAACACGAGTACAAGTGTAGTAGCAGAACTGAAAGAGTATGAGTGCAGCGAGTGCAGTAGCAGTATTAGGCGATGACGAGTGTAGTAGCAGAACATGAGTAGCAGAACTAGACTAGTATGAGTGCAGTAGCAGGATTAGGCGATGACCCAGTAGCAGAAAACGAGTAGCAGAACTGGACGAGTATGAGTGCAGTAGCAGGATTAGATGATGAGATGAGAGTAGTAGGAGAGTGAGGTTTTGTGAAGTAACATAAATGGATTATTCTCAAGGAAAAAAAAAATTACATAAACGGATTATTCTTAAAAAAAAAAAACATAAGGGGATTAGAAGTCAAAAGAAGTAGTTAAGAGTAAAAAAGTAAATTGTTCTTATTTGTAAGATTTGATTCTTATAAAGGGATTAGAAGTCAAAAGAAGTAGTTAAGGATAAAAAAGTAAATTAACTCATGACATGTGGCAAGTGGAGAGCACATTGTCCTTATTTGCTACCACTACTGCTACTGCTCTTGCCCTTACTCTTGCTTATGCTTCTACTCCTACTATTGCTATTGCTCATGCTCCTGCTCCTGCTACTACTCATGAGTGCAGCGAGTACAGTAGCAGGATTGGACAAGTGCAGTAGCAGGATTAGACGATGACGAGTGCAGTAACATAACACGAGTACAAGTGCAGTAGCAGAATTGGACGAGTATGAGTACAATAGCATGATTGGACGAGTGCAGTAGCAGAACATGAGTAGCAGAACTAGACGAGTATGAGTGCAGTAGCAGGATTGGACAAGTGCAGTAGCAGGATTAGGCAATGACAAGTGCAGTAGCAGAATACGAGTAGCAGAACTGGACGAGTATGAGTGCAGCGAATGCAATAGCAGGATTGGGCAATGACGAGTACAGTAGCAGAACACGAGTAGCAGAACTGGACGAGTATGAGTGTAATAGCAAGTTTGGACTAGTGCAGTAGCAGGATTAGGCGATCACAAGTGCAGTAGTAGAACACGAGTACAAGTGCAGTAGCAGAACTGGACGAGTATGAGTGCAGTAGCATGATTAGGTGATCAGATGAGAGTAGTAGGAGAGTGAGGTTTTGTGAAGTATCGTAAAGAGATTGTTCTCAAGAAAAAAAAAAACATAAATGGATTATTCTCAAGAAAAAAAAAAAAGAGTAACATAAAGGAATTATTCTCAGAAAAAAAAAAGTAACATAAATTGATTATTCTCAGGAAAAAAAAGTTACATAAAGGGATTAAAAGTAAAAAAAAGTAGTTAAAAATAAATTAAATCATGACATATGGTAAGTGAAGAGCATATTGTCCTTATTTGTAAGATTTAATCATTGTAAATAGATTAGAAGTCAAAAGAAGTAATTAAGGTTAAAAAAGTAAATTAACTCATGACATGTGGCAAGTGGAGAGCATATTGTCCTTATTTGTAAAATTTAGTCCTTATATGTTTAATTCGATCTTTAATGGATGTATTTGTTAAGTCATCTTTTGTCAATAACTTATATGTAATTTGTTATTTTTTTATCTCGATCGGTCCGGTTCTTCCCGATCCTGAGTCTGTTATTTATTTATTTATTATATTCTGTAACCCGAAAAAATCAATATATGATTCTATTTATATTTTTTTTGTTACAATAAAACCTCTATAAATGAATAATATTGGGACTATGGAAAATTATTACTTTAGAGTATCGATAAATGAATATTTATTATTTTAGAGAGAGTTCTTTGTTTTGTTTTTTTTTTTTTGTGAAATAAAATGTCAAATATATTACTCAATGCAGAAGATTTCTAAAGCATCTTGAATAAAGAAGGGAGGAATAGTATCCCAACACAGTTGTTGCCCTGAATGCAAGGCAACCTTAGCTAAAGAATGCGCTATAGCATTCCCATCTCTAGAAATATGCCCAAGCAAGGCTCCTAATATAGATGATAGCCCTTCACTAATATCCTCATAAAGTCTTCCATAAGTAGAAGTAATTGAACCTGATCTTTGGTTTCAAAGAATTCGTCTCAAAGGATATAGGTGCTAGGTTTTTTGATTATACCATACGTACAGCTATCCTCCCTGCTAATGCTTCTATCTGTTCCGGAGAGTAAACATTTTCAATATGCTGAAACATGCCCCCCATACGAGAGCCTTTTGAGTCTCTAATAATAACTCCAACACCACCCATGTGAGTTTGTTTTGAGAATGCACCGTCAAAATTGACTTTGAGCCAACCTGCAAATGGAGGCTTCCACGTTGCTTTCCTAGACACTTGTTTTGGCCTTTTTTTGACCTGATGGAATTAAAAATCATGAAGCCATGCATTGGCTTGAAAGCAGACATCACCAACTGTAGAAAACTTCTCTCTCCAAGTCCTATTATTTCTCTCTTTCCATACAACCCACACTAGGAATAGAAGCTTATGGAAAGAAGGTTTAGATAAAGAAGCAAAATAGAATTGCAGCCAACCTTTAAAAGAAGAAAATTGTACATTGGGAGAGAAGCATACTTGATGAATCAAGGGATTAGCTGACTCAATTAATGCCTTAGTGAAGGGGCATTCAAAGCATTAGTGTGGTGTAGTCTCAAGTGCATTCGAACTCAAAGTACAACTCAAATAAGTTATATTAACATAACGATGCAATAATCTGTCCTTAGGTGGTAAAATGGCCTGACAAGCTTTCCATATACAAACTTTTGCAGAAGCTGGAATAGTTATTACTCTAGAAAGATTTTTTTTTTTTTGAAAAGAGCCGGTGGGCGAAAATATATTCATCAAAAGCCAGAAGAGGCCGTTACAAACCATTCCGCTGTCATCTAGACAGACAAGAAGATAGTGGTAGTACGCACAGTGGTACATAGAAATAAACCTACTCATTGTACAATCAAATACCTAGACATAGCGGGATCTCCCTTTGGTACTACGCCGGAGGCACTAGAAAGATCCGACATTTCCATCCTAACTCTTAACCAATAAAGCTAGTCGCCTAGAGACCTCAATCGGTGTACAACTAGAGACACTGAGAATTAAGTCGATAAGACTAAGACCAAATGCTAAAACTAGATGCACAAATGTGCGTAGACTGTCCCTAAAAACAGAACCCTATTGTAATTTAGACAAAAAAATCTCAAAAAAACATAGTGGTGGGCCAAAGGCGAAAGCCCTAGCCTAAATTCGAAACCCAGTAGCTCAAAGAGAAAGCCCAAAACTCCTGGTCCAGTAGGGTTGCTGGTGCAACCCAAACCTATCTCCATAGCACGCAGTGGCCGTGTAGCACCTCCGCTGCATCCAGCATCGCTGACCACGTCCTCGCCGGCCGGAACCCAGTCCCACACCTGCCTAAGTCGCTACGCAACGCTATAGCCACCAATTCGACGAGGGAATAGCCAGAAAACCTCACCGCTGCATAGCCCCTGGGAACCTTACCGCTGCTCAGTCCATCAGACCCACGCCGCCTCCTCTAGATCTGCAGAACCAACGCCACCGCTCATGCCATCCTTGCACAACCCAAGCACCATGTATAGAGCCTACTTCTACTGCTCACAAACCAGTCCATCCTGTGCCCCTTAAGCCGAAACCACTCTCTAGAACAAACTGAGCAAAATAGCTATCAATACCCGTCCTGTAGCGGCTCATTAGTGGCAAGGCAAGCCCATACCGATCTAGAGTGCACCGGATGAGCAGATTTTCAAAACTCTAGACCTAGAGAAGCCAGGTTTTTAGAGCTCCAAAGGAGAGAGGGAGAGTACTTAGAGAGAGTTCTTTGTTATTCCTAGTTGAATTATATATATATATATATATATATTTCGGTCTGACTAGTTGAATTATATAAAATAGTATAATTTGATTATGTTGTGTATCGAAGATAATTAATATGCAGATGACAATGATGATATACCAAAAATTTTTCGAAAGAGACATTTCAAGCATTGATAACTTTGAATAACTTTTTTTTTTTTTTTTCTCTCTCTCTCTAGGGTTTCCTGGCCGCTTCCCTGGTTTATTCTCGCCCGGCTGCATGCAGTACTAATGCGGGGCTCTGGCCTCGCCAGCGTGTGTCTGGTGTGGCTGGACGGGAGGCTGTCGAACATGGTGGTTCTGGTGGTCGGACAATGGAGCGGAGAGTTTTCTTTTTGTCATGCTTTTACCTAAAGGCAGTGGATGCACGGGTTGTGGGGACGAGGCAGGCGGTGGAGACAGATGTTGTGGCGGCGTTCCTCGCCCGATATGGATGGCGGGTTTGCGATTGGATCCAATCTGGATGGTGGGTCCGTGACTGGATCCGATCGGATCCCATTGCAAATCCATTGAAGGCTGGTTATGGCGTGAAGTTGGACCTTGCTATAGGGTGTTCGGCGGCGGTGCTAGCGTTGATTTTCTTTCTAGAGGGCGACAAAGGTTCTGGGGAGGACGACGGAGGGACAAGCTCTCATCTTGTTTCGGGGTTTAGGCTCCCTAGTCTTGGGATTGTGGTGGTGGGGATACGCACACCCCGATCAGAGAGAGGTTGGTGATGTCTAACCAACTCATAAGCCTCATTTTCTGAAAATTTGAAAATGGAGAAGATAATAATGATATCAGATAGTTTTTCTCTAATAACGGAAGCTTACATCCTTATCATTTTTTTTTGTGGAATTCAAATGGATTCCCATTAGATGAAAGGCTAGAACGACACAAACATACTATCTCCATAGGGTTTCATGTTACCATGCACCATTACAAACTGATGCTCATTTATTTCAAAGAGTTTGCAAACTAATATCATTATGCTTACACAAAATAATTTTGAATAATTTTCTTTTGACACATGCAATTGTGGTGTACGATGAAATCCATTACTTGGTGTAAAAATAAACATCATAGCATATAAGCTTGCAAAAACCAACAATTAAAAAATAACTAATTTCAGTTTTTTACCCCCCCTGAGGTTAGTCCCTCGAGTTTCAATTTAATTAGTAACACCCTTATACTCTCCAAATTCATCAGCTGTGTCCAATTTCTACTATTCCGTCCAATTTGGACAGTTAAGTCTGACTTTTGAGGGCTAAAATGGTCATTTCAAGACAAAAAAAACAAAAAGAATATTTTTTTCTTTTTTTCATTTTTTTTTGTGCATTTTTTTCTGTTTTTTTTTTAAATTTTTTTTCTTGTTTTTTTTCTTTTTCTTCGCTTATTATTATTATTATTTTTTTATAATTTTGTCTTCAACCTATATATCACAAGTTATAATAGGTTTATAAAAACAAAAACAAAAAAAACTCTAGGTGGTCAAAAAGCAGCTCGCTGGTCTACGATATTTGTGAAATATCTCCGATAAAGCAAATAATTTTAGGATATATCTATAAAATATAATAGGTTTATAACGTGAAGAATTTTGGATATCCCCCATAAGTGAAGAATATCTATAACATATGATTAAAAATAATACAATAGATTCTTCACTTTATTGGGGATATCCTCCTAAAATTCTTCGATTTATCGGAGATGTTCCACAAATATCGTAGACCAGCGAGCGAAATTTTAGGATATAATCCCCAATAAAGTGAAGAATATTGTATTATTTTTTTAATCATATTTTACAAATATTTCTCACTTTATTGGTGATATTCCTATTATTTTTTCACTTTAAAACCTATTCTATTTTATAGCTATATTTTACAAATATATCCTAAATTTTTCGCTGGCTGGTTACAATAAACCCTATAATAGGTTTATAAAACAAAACAAAAAATACTCTAGGTGGTTAAAAGTCGCTCGCTGGTCTAATAGATATTGTGATATATCTCCGATAAAGCAAAACATTTTAGGATATATTGTAAAATAATCTATAAAATATAATAGGTTTATAAGTGAAGAATAATAGGAAATATCCCCAATAAAGTGAAGAAATATTTGTAAAATATGATTAAAAAAAATAAAATATTTCTTCACTTATTGGGGATATATCCTAAATTCTTCGCTCGCTGGTCTACGATATTTGTGGAACATCTCCTATAAAGCGAATTTTACCCCAATAGAGTGAAGAAATATATGTATTTATTTTAATCATATTTTATAGATATTTCTTCACTTTATTGAGGATATATCCTAAAATTCTTCACTTTATAAACCTATTATATTTTACATATATATCCTAAAATTCTTTGCTTTATCGGAGATATATCACAAATATCGTAGACCAGCGAGCGGCTTTTTGACCACCTAGAGTTTTTTTTTTTTTTTTATAAACCTATTATAACTTGTGGTGTATAGGTTGAAGACAAAATTAAAAAAAAAAAAAAATAATAATAATAATAAGGGAAGAAAAAGAAAAAAAAAACAAGAAAAAAAAACATAAGAAAAAGGCAAAAAAAAAGAATTCTTTTTTTTTTTTGTCTGGAAATAACCATTTTAGCCCTCAAAAGTCAGACTTAACGGTCTAAATTGGACGGAATAGTAGAAATTGGACATGGCTGATGAATTTGGAGAGTATAAGGGTGTTACTGATTAAATTGAAACTCGAGGGACTAACATGATGACGACCCCTAACCTCAGGGGGGTAAACTGAAATTAGTCCATTAAAAAACAACTTTCTCCTTGCCCTTACCAGTAGGGCTAGCTAGGAGTGGTTGATGGATAGCTCAGCCTTAAGAGAATTCAGCTTCCTTGGAAATTTTCGCTTTTGTAGGGTTCTTGTTTCTAGCCCCCAAAGGATGCTCTCTTTTCTTCATTGCTACAACATTCACTGCAGTATGTGCTTGCACCATGGTGCCATCAGGTGCTTCTGGAAGTCCTAATGATCTAGCAGTAAACTTGGTACTAAATTTTGGAAGTTTGATCTTCTTGGATTATGCTTTTTATCTTCTATTTTCATCAACTAGTGAAGGAGACTTCAACTTCTTTGGCGAGATAGTAGGTGTGACATGTGCGTCTGTCACGCTTACCCATAAGCTATTCCTCAAAAGGAACTAGGGCTAAGGAATTGTCCTTCTAGTCTTCAAGATCCCTAATAACAATAGTGTTTAAGAAAAACTGAAATTGGGAAAGAATTGAGTAATTGATAATATAGACCTATTTATATATAGGATTAGAAGACATAGAATCAAAGTTGGACAAGGAAAGATAATCGTACAATTAATCAGATATCTATGAATATCTCCGAGAATATCTCTAATTCAAAACCCTATTACAACTAGGTCAAGTAACCTAGAGTTTGGGCTAGACACACATTCTGGATTTACTTGAGCACTCCCCTTTGTGTCGCCCAAACGTGGTGCTTCACTCGTTGCCTCATTAAAAACCTTGCTGAGTAACAAAAACCCTGTGGGACAAAAATAACCTTGGTCGAAGGAGAAAAAGTGCACAACACACCCTTCACGTTTCGAGACTATACATGTAGACATCTCCCCCTGATGTCTGCATCTCTCCCTGATGACTACGGTCATGGGAGTTCGGATAACTTCCGCAAACGAGGCTGCCAACATGTTTCTCGAAAGTGGAATTTAGGCATTGACTTAGTGTGCAAGTCTGCTACACTGTCCTCAGATTGAACCTAGTTCACTTTAATCTAGTCTGTTGTTGATAATTATGCTTGGTGTTGTCGCTTTTGATGAAGCCTTGGTTCATTTGTTCAAAACAAGCAGCATTATAGTAAATGCTCGTAGGCTCATCTGTGGTAGACTTCAAACCACAATTGCTTCGAACATGCGTAATTATGGATCCAATCCATATACATTCACAAATCGCTTTGTGAAGAGCAAAAATCTTTGCATGGTTTGAAGAAGTAGCGACTAGGGTCTATCCTGTAGTCCTCCAAGATATCACAGTCTTTACCCATGGTGAACACATAACCAGTTTGGGAATGAGCTTTGTGTGGGTCAGAGAGAAACCCAACACCAGCAAAACCTTCCAAAACACATGTCATTTTGGAATGGGGATAGAGAACGCAGGCCACCGTTGGCAGCATTCCCGATGTGTGATGGGTGCGAATCTATCGTCTCTTTGTAGGGATAGAACAAGTCCATATCAATCGTACATCTCAAATACCAAAAGATATCTTTTACACCAATCAAATGGGGTCGCGTTGGCGCAAAACTATATTTAGCTAACAAGTTCACATCATATGAGATGTCCGGTCTTGTGCATTGAGCTAAGTAAAATAATGCGCCTATATATTGTACTTATTTAGAGCACTTCCTTCTCTAGCACATCTTCGCCGTCATCCTTCGGACAAAAAGGATGCTTTTTAAGATCATGACTACGGACGATCATGGGGGTGCTTGAAGGCTTGACCTTGTCAAAATGTCTAAGCATCTATCAACACATTGCTCAAGTTCCAAACCGAGACATAATCGTGTTCTCCTAAAATCCTTCATCTCAAAATCGGATTTCAAGTGTTCAGTGGTTTCCCTTAACTCTTTAAGGGTTTCCAATAAAGACATGTCTAACATGAACCACGACAGAATCCGAAACTTATTATGGAAACGTGTGGGCTTATCCCTTTCCAATCAAGTAGTTACTTTAGTGAGCGTTTCAATCTCATTGTAAAACGTGCTCCGTGGTCTAAAGCCACTTGACTTGGGTAAATGGAGTTCACCATGAACCTTCATGTATATTCCGTATCTAAATCCCCATAAAGATACGTAGTGACCACATTCGTAAGCTGCATGTTCAGTTATTCGAAAACTACCAAACTGAAAGGGTAGTGGAGTGCGATGACATCCATTACGAGAGAATATGTCTCATCGTAGTCGATTCCAGGGCTTTTTGTGAGAAGGATTGTGCCATAAGGCGTGATTACTATCTCTTTTTCTCATCACGCTTTCTAATGAAAACCCATTAGTCAACAGGTTTTATGTCAGGAGATGTTGATATCATTGGCTCAAAAACCTTCCTCTTTGTTAAAGAATCCAACTTAACCTATATCGCATCTTTCCATTTAGGTCAAATCTCTCTACGCTCGCATTCATTGATCAACGGAGCGTGGTTCGATATCATTAGACTCAACAAACTCATGCGCGATTATATCATCAATCATGATGGAGTTTCTATCCCATGTCTCATGTACACTAGTGTAATTTTCATAGAGCTCTATATTCTCAAGAATAGGTTCTGATGTTGAGGCGTCCCCCAACGATAACCATAATCTGGAAGAATCTCATGAGATGGATTTTTTTAGTGTTGATGATCAAAGGATTGGAATGTGTCAAGGTATCATTCGAACTTACGGGTCTCCCATGCATCCTAGCTGGGCATGACCTATAACGCTAAAGTGCCACTCTCTTTAGCATTGGAGCCACGCCTACCTCCGTGTAGGGTGGCGCTACGTCCTCTCATAGGGAAGTCCTTTCTTGCACACATATTTGCAGTAGATATGTATGATCTCATCACTTTAATAGGGATCGAGATGAGACATAATGGGGACAGGCTACGGCAATTTCTTTCGTTCCTATTGTACATTCGTGTTCTTATCTCCCCCTAAAGATGGGAAGAATGTCTCATCAAAGTGATAATCCGCAAGACATGCGATAAAGAGATTGCCTAGCAAGGGCCTTAAGTGGCGGACGAGTGTTGGAATCTCAAATCCAACGTAGTTGCCTATTCGTTTGTAAGGACCCATCATAGTGTGGCGGTGCAATTGGCATATAAATGGCTCACTCAAATGTGCATAAGTACGAAATACTTGTGCCCAGTCACTAGCTGTAACGCAGAGGTAGATTGAGTGGCAGTGGGTCGTAGACGAATTAGCATAGCTGCATGTGATATTGCATCACCCCAAGCGGATATAAGGGGAATGGTGTGCATTACCAATATCTGGACTATCATCGTAGTGGTTTTCGCGAGACCATTTGGGTGTGTACATGGGAATATGATGTCCAACATTAGTCTCATTGCAATAACCGTCGAAAGTCTTTGATGTAAACTCTCTAGCATTGTCAAGTCCAATTGACTGAATAGGATGATCCGGGGAGTGAGCCCGTTGTCATATGATCTATGCTAGGAGTGTAGTATAAGCAGCATTTACAGGTGAACAATGGCACAACACATGACCAGCGTGTTTGCGTGTCAACCAACATCATGAGATATTTAAACGTCTGCAAGTTGGTTAACTTAGTCCATAGAATCCCCATGGATTCTATGTAAGAATAGAATGAGTATTTTTATATCATTTTCATATGACAGTCTTAGTCGTAATTTCCTTAAGAAATGGGCTTTGTAAAACGAGTGAGAGGCCTTAGAAACAACTAATGAGGATTTGGTTGGGTCTGAGCTTCTGAAACGCTATTGGAATCAAAGTTGGTGATTGCAGCATCACCCGGGGCCCCATCGCCATGATGGATACCTTCCATGGTGTCATAGATAGGGATTGTGCCAGCCCTAGGTTGGTAGTGGATGGTGGTGGTCATACTTAATCTAGGAATCAACCTTTGATTCGTGCTTCGCTTCTCTTGAAATAATGGATGTTTGTGTGACGTCTTTAGTAGACAGATCATTATATCATGACCAGGATGACCTATCCTGTTGTGACAAAGCCAATATGTGTCTAAATCCAAGAGATCTTATCTCATGACTTTATTGGATTTAATAGCTCTAATAGTGACTTAGAGTCTATTAGAGAGACACATAAACTTCTCTAAGACACGCCTTTGTTCGTAATCATTAGAGATATTGCAAAGGAACTCATTTCTATTCTCTACATGCGTTTTCACATGGATCCATTGGCTAGAATAGCTCAATAGGGTGTGTTTGGCCCTAGGAGCGTAGAGAGCTTTTGCGACATTAATCAAGGTGCCATTTGGCAAAGGGAACTTGGGCTATTCCATGTCCTTGAACTAATACAGATGGCCAAGCCATCGTAATCACAAAGTAATATGCTCAGAATCAAAATGGAGTTATAATGAAAAGAACTCGAAATTTTATTCATAAGCCAATGGAGTACATCATTGTTTCTTAACTATTAAGAGAATCTAATCCAAATGCTAGCTAATGCAAAACAAAAGTAGTCGTTTAACTTCTTTCGGTAACTCCAAAATAAATATGACCAGGTGAGTAGAGAGATGTTGGTGGAGCAAGGCTCGCTTAAGTACCACTTATTTCAAAACCTTCCTAGACATCATACTCATTTTGGATGAACCTATGTGAAGAAAACTAAACCAATGGCATTTACTACAAAGTATATGGCAATTGCCTATTACATCTTTTGGAAAAATAAAGACTTAAACAGAATTGGTTCTATTGATCTCAGCCAGATTTGTAGTCTTCAACCCTTCACTCTAGATCATCTGCTTGATCTTCTTCCACATAGTCAGCTTCTCTTGCTTCACAATATGCTTTGTAGGCGGTGACAATTTCTTCATGAGCTCTATAAATGTGTGTCCAATGACTGGATACTCTACATCGAGAACATACATCTCTGTTCTAAGACTCCATTGATTGAGGCGCTCTGAAAGGGTCATAAGGATGGCTCTTAATGTTAGTGGCGCCACCGACATGGCCAGAGGCGTTGCCTCCCTCTCTCTTTCCACGTTGACCTTTTCGGTTCCGTGTTCGCCTATTTTGGCGGTTACTTTCCTTAGTAGAGCAATTATGTGGACCGGAACGTCCAGAAGTATCCCTAAGATTGGCGTTTTGCTCTTGGCGCCCCCTCTTACGGGTCGCTCTTGGCCCCCTCTCTTTGCACCCTCTCTTAGGGGCGCGACTATAATTGGACTCCGGAATATGCTCTGTTTCTAGGGATCTCGAATTATAGTTCTTCACAAGGATGTTGTCATGCTTTTCAGCGACATTCATAGCTCTAATGAGCTCATGAAACCTTGTGATCGGTCCTGTAGTAACATCGATTCGATAGTTCTTAGCAACCATCAATGCAGAGCTAGGGAGGGTAGAGAGAGTCTTCTCAATCAACATTACATCTGTGATCTCTTTACCACAGAATTCCATTAAGGATTTAATGCGAAGTGCTTCCGAGTTGTAGTCAAGAACTTAATTGAAATCACAGAAGCGAAGGCTATGCTATCTCACTTCTAGGTTAGGGAGTAGGGAGTCACGGACGTTGCCAAATCTTTCTTCGAGTGAGACCAACAGCCTTCTGGGGTATTCTTCGTTCATATACTAGTACTGGAGAGAATCATCCATATGATGAGTCATTAGGATGATGGCTTTCGCCTTATTTGCCTCCAAGGCTGCTCTATTTGCTTCCAAAGTTTGAGCTTGCTCAACAGTTAGCACTTCTTGGCTAGGCTCGAGAATCGTATCCAGGATTCCATCGGCCTTGAGATGCTAGCGAATATCACGTATCCACTTGTGATATCCAGAGCCAGTTGTTCCCAATGTAGCGAAGTCTAGTTTGTTCAAGTTACTCATCCTGAAAGAGAACAAGAAAAAGGGTTAGTTTTGGAGCAAAAAAGGCTACCACGAAAAGATATAAAATTTCTGAACGTAGTCGCTTCTAAGAAATTGGATTCCAATAGGTTTTGGATTAGATCGAAATAATGATGTAAGTGGTCGATCATAAATTTTCTACAAACTTTAAGTTTGGAGGTCTCAACAAGCTCCAAGCTTGGAGTGAGCACGAACCCCCACAGTTCGGCATTTGATCTCCCCTATGAAGAAGAAAGGGGTAGAAGAAGGGAGATTACAAGTCCCCGAGAAAAGAAGAGAAATTGAAAACACTCAAAAACGGGAACTTTAAGTAAAACATACCTCTTAGGGTTGCAGTGTGCCTTTGGTCCTTGTTGTAGGATTGCAGACGAGCTTTCGATCCTTGGTTGGGATTGTAGAAGCTACTTTAATCCTGATTACGTGCAGTAGAACTTCAATCTTGGTTATGTGTAGTCGAACTTTAATCTTGGTTACAGGATTGCAGAGGCTGCTTCAATCCTGGTTATGTGTAGTCGAACTTCAATCCTGGTTAAGGGATTGCAGAGGCTGCTTCAATCCTGGTTACGTATAGTTGAACTTCGCCTGGTTACGTACAGTGGAACTTCTATCCAGGTTATGGGATTGCAGAAGCTGCTTTAATCCTAGTTACTATAGTCGAACTTCAATCTTGGTTACTAGATTGCAGAGGCTGCTTCAATCCTAGTTGCCGCAGATGGTAAAGCAGATTGCCTGCGGAGCTGCTACTGAGGGTTGAGGGGCCGAGGAAGGGTCCTTGATTGTACAGGGCCAATGAGGGTGCACTGGCGGTGGTAAGGCTAGCACGGGCTATGGGCAATGGAGGTGTCGGCGGTGGCTAGGGTTTTTAGGTTTCGGTTTTTGGGATTTCAGGTTTATGGCTTTGTGCTGATAACGTGTTTAAGAAAAATGAAATTGGGAGATAATTGAGTCGTACTTTCATTGATAATAGAGACCTCTTTATATAGAGAATTACAAAATATAGAATCAGAGTTGAACAAGGAAAGAATCGTACAATTAATCAGATATCTATGAATATCTCTAATTCAAAACCCTACTACAACTAGGTCAAGTAACCTAGAATTTGGGCCAGACACACATTCTAGATTTATTTGAACAAATAGGTCTTTTTTCTTTTTGAGGTCCTGCATTTTTCTTATTAGTAAAAGGTGAAGCAGATGTAGCAGCAAGAATGGAGGACTTGAAAGTGAAGGTTTTGCCTTCAACCAAGACCCTTCTACCCTGAAACTCGAAACTTGGTGCTTCAGATTGCACCGCAATTCTGCCCTCCAATGTCTTACCCTCCAATATCTTGGTGGTAGTACATGCACCTGTTGGATGAAAGATCAGGTTGCAATCCATACACCTCTTAGTTAGGTTTTTGAAATAATAGGAGATTTCCTCCTCCACAGCAGCCTCAATCTTCAATCATTTGTTCATAAATATAGCTTGGAAATATCATGCCTCACTCTAACCCTAATTTCATGTTAATTTGCTGGAGAAAATCCAATTCAAGAGGTTTACCAGCCACATATGCAATATCATAATAATTTCTTTCACTTCAAAAATAGGAGGAACGTTTGTGATACGTACCCAGTAAGAATTCAAATGAATTCTTCAGTTGGAGTGACACCACCCTATACTCCATCAGTACTATAGGTGAACGGGCATAGATTTAAGTGATTTAATAAAAAAAAATTATAGATTTATAACGTCTTTCTGTAAATTGTGTATATATGCAAAAAGATAAGGCGGTGAGTGGTAAAGCTCTTTGAGTCAGTAGTCAGGAGAGCAAAAGGCAACTGAATCTACATTCTCGCCATGAATGTGAAGGAAAAATTCTTTAGGAGTCCATCAAGTCCAATCCCTAACCAAGCGAGTGAGTGACATTGATTTTGATTCAAATTAAGATCACGTTTTTTCCAATTAAGATTACACTAATTCAATTCTTGGGCTTAGAGTATAAAATCAGCTGTATCTCCATTTACTATGTTTGATAAGATAAAAGACGAGAATATATTGTTTTGTGTCACTGAGCCAAAAGTAGTCATGATTTGTTTAGTTCATGTTGGTAAAATAACATAATGAATTGTTAATTGCATTTTAATACCTTATATAGTTTTCTTCTTCACTTTGTATTCTACTGCATGCCATGACTCATTTGCCTATTTCAGTGATCTTGATGCTAATCTTGTTTTCCATTGACTCTATGATGAATTGAATGAGAAATTGATGATTTTCTATTGAATGATAATATTAAAGAAGTTTAAACCTTTGTTGTCTTATCTGAATGAAAGAGGATAATGAGAAAATGATTAGGACTTTAATACTTGTAAGGGAGGCTTCAATGAACAACCTAAGCCCAACTCCCAACTACTTGTTATTTTTATTTACTACATATAGCTTAGTTTACTTTGAAATCATTTACTTTAATTCGGTTCACCACTCAAACAAACGACCATGTTTCTACCTCCATATTGCACATATTCACCATGAGTCTAGGCCTCCTTGTAAGCCTAGGCTTATGATTGTACATTTGTACATTCTAGCTTTGCTTTAGGTTAACACCGTAGTTAGTAAAAAGACTCCAATCCTTGTAGGTTTGACAAGCTTTCTTAAATCTATATACTATTACTTGTACTCCCTATACATGAGGTTGGCTATTTGACTAACAAGTTTTTAGTGTCCTTGCCAGGGATTGGAGTAAAGTCCAATTCCTAGCTTGGTTTACCTTAGGGATAGGTAGAAATTTTACTTATTTTTGTTGTTTTTGTTTTTTTTTTTTACCACTGGTTTTTGTGAAGGAGTACCTTGGTGGAAAATGGAGATTACCTGGTCTTCAAACTCAAAATTTTATATCCTTATGAGTTATGAGTAATCAGAGAGTGAACTTCATATGGACAGAAAGATACGGATGTCTACTTTGTGTAGTACTTCGTGGATCTTCATTTGCATTTCTTTAAAGCAATTGAGCAATTTATGCTAATTTGACTGAAATGAGATCAATTAGTAGCAAAACAGAATCTGACTGAAAAATCAATTGACTTTGGAAGGACACAATTTTTAGCTCAAGATGAACTATGGAGTATGCCATATATGGATGGAAGGCTCTACATTTGTATCCTCCAACTGACCTTACAGATCTTAGTTCTGAGTTTTGTAGAAGTTGCGGTTTCAGTTTCAGTATAGAAAGAGTGAGATACAACAGTTTTAGTGCTGCTAGGTCGAAACTAATAATTTTCTGCTGAGCCAATTTTCTACAATTGAGCACTTTTATGAAAGAGTAGGGATGGCAAGTGTTTACATCTTTTTTTTGTTGGTGACTTATGTTTATCTTCGTGGTCTTCAAGGGGGAGCATTTCTAAATTCTTGCATTTAGTTTGTGTTTTATATTCATGTGATTATGTTTACTTGTTTTTGTCATTGTGATAAGTATTTTAGTTTTCTTTCTCTCCATACTTGGACCTTTCATTGATACACTTTGTAACATTTCGAAAAATGATAAGTTGAAGTTTTAAGGGAAGGTTTAAGTTTAAACCCTTGGAGAAATTGAATGAAAAGTTGAAAAAGAGATAAATTTTTTGAAAATGCCCAGTGCGATCGATCATTACTTTTGTGCGATTGGTAAACCGCAGAGCTTCTGACTCCTATAAACAATCAATCGTTTCCCCTATTTTTCCATTTCCCCCTTATTTTTTTGTTTTTGTTTTTAAAACCCCACCCCATTCCCACCCTTGATGGGGCTCGAACTCCTGACCTCTTATATATGAGACCAAAGCCTTACCACCCCACCAAACACACACACCCTTATTTTCAAGCCTTCTATCTTTATATATGTCTAGGTCCCTTCAATACCCATGATGAGACTTGAGTTGGATATAAATATGGGTTAGGAATCATGTTTGGGTCTAATGAACTTTATTTTTCATAATACATTATTATGAAAAGCCTTCTATCTTTATATATGTCTAGGTCCCTTCAATACCCATGATGAGACTTGAGTTGGATATAAATATGGGTTAGGAATCATGTTTGGGTCTAATGAACTTTATTTTTCATAATACATCATTATGTGAACTTTATTGTTCATAATACATCATTATGAATCAAGTGTTTGATTTCATTTGTACCTACTCTAGTGTGTCAATGCATTGAAATGGCAAAAAACATAGTGAGTATAATATGCTATGTGGTGAGTACTTGAGTTTAAATTAAGTGCATGCATAGTTCTAAGCACTAAATTCTTTGTACGTGTAACATCTCACTTGAGAGTTTTTGTTTGTGTTTACTCTCCTTTGTTGAAATTATGCATTTATGGTTAACCGGAAAATAATAAATGATGAGTTTTCTAATTTTTTTTTTTCATAATAGCTAGCAACTCATAATTATAATTACTAGTCTTGAAATCTTCCTTGAGTCAAACTCACGACCTCCTACCTACAAATGAGAGAATTATGCCACTAGGCATGAATTTTCTAATTTTTTTTAATAACCAAAACAAAAGTAGGTCTAAATTACAAACACCAAATTGTTTGAAAATAAAGATAGTAAATCCAAAATACTACTAATTTAACCGCCTATATAACTGAGGAGAAGTTTGCAGAGATTGTAGACCCTTGTGTGCCAATCAAGACCATCATATCAGAGGAGCCAGTCCAATTGAATTCAATGAGAGTGTGCAAACTGATGATTGTGGCTGGGTCAACAACATTCATGGTATATGATATGGGGTGTGCAAAATTCGGTATTGTTTAGTCTTGGGACATACTAGATAAGTTGGAGTCCCGTTCCCTTGGTCAACATTTGGTCACTTATCATCCGATTGAAATCAGACGGTTGACAAATAAGTGATGAAATATGGGATGAGATTTGTCAACCGTCCGATTTCAATCGGACGGTAAGTGACCAGACATCCTTGACATTGCGCACAATTAATATAGTGCTTTGTTATGTACACCGTTCACAAAGGCGCCACTAGGGCTGTAAAGATGCGTCCAAAATTCTAGCAACTTCATTTAGGAAATTAATGATTGATGAATTATTTGAGATTATAAAAGTAAGATTTGTCAACTATAAAGGAGGTGAAAGAATGATTAAATTCAGTTTAGTCCCTTAAATTTTAATCACGTTGGTCCTTGCACTTCTAATTTCCATCACCCGGATCTAAATTTCAAATTTTCTTCCAAATTTGACGTAATTTGCTGAGTTGGAGCAGAAATAGAGTCCTACTTTTCAGCTTTTCAACCCTCCAAGAAAGCTAAATTCCCAAACTTACCTTTGGGCTAAATTCACAACAACAAAAAAATAATATTTGAAGTCCTGCTTCGTTCGAAACGCGCCCATCCATTTGGTGTGATTTGCAATTCTGGAATCCATTCGTCATCTTGGGTATCATCATTTTGCCTATATATATATATTCAACAATTACCAAAATCAAAAAAAAAAAAAAGAGACAGTAAATCAATGAATCCATATGATGTCCCAACACAATCCACCAACTTCAACTAGTATTGAACTGCTTAGCATTCAACTCAAACAGATTCTTTCACAAGAAACTAAAACTCTGTTTCTCTAAACACAAAAATCCAGCCACTAATATTGGCATAACCATTAAAACATACTCCAAAATACACAATTGCAGATAAAATCAAAATCGGGAAACATAGTAGCAAAGACTATTCAGAAAAACAAAGAACACCAAGTGAAAAGTCTAATCTTTGGGCCAATCAGAGGCGACCCTCAGCTTAAGCATATCGACTGTGGAGTCCGATGAGTAGCTGAACAGCCTAATATCGGAGCCATCGTACAGCCTGAACTTTATGTCCAACCAAATTCTCCTCCGACATCTCAAAGCTTCTGACTTTTTTGACCTCCACTGATCAAATCCTCCAATTGATCAATACCCATAACAGCTTTTTGAATTCTTAAGCAGACCCTATTCTTCTTTTGATCACCCTAAGCAAAATCCTTTCATTCTCGGCTTTTTTCTTTTCTTTTTGATTTTTTGTTTGGATTGACCATTTAGGGTTGTTAAACAGCGACAAGCGTGGCCCGTGGCCCATGATAGGAGCATTTTAATGTGATATTTTAATAGTTAATTCCTCACATTTTGCTTAGTTAATTCCTTAACTGAATCGATTTTTAATTCAATTTCTATTTTTAGGTACATTGGAGTAGATGAAGGTGAAATGAGCGTTAGGTCCATAATTACCTGGAAATGATGGAGAAAAATGGAAATGTACTAAAAGATCAATTTTACACATATTCCTACTCCGGCTAGGAGAAACCAAGCCAAGCAAAGAAGAAGGAGCGGCCGCCTGACCAAATGAACTTCAAATGAGCTGAAACCTTCCAGATCCATTCTAGACACCCAAAGGAACATTTCTTATGAAGAGTGCCAGATCAAAATATGAGTAGAAGGCCTTCAAACAATCAGCCCAATTTTCTACATAAGCAAAACCGGAAAACTGGACCTGTAAGAGGTCCAGCAGCATTTCCGGCCCAACCACATGGATTTTTT
>JANPXK010000992.1:30646-116828 GCA_024704745.1 Rosa lucieae
ATAGTGGAACATTTCATATGAAGAAGTCAAAGGCTAAAACTGAGTTCTTAGTGGAGATAAAAATTAAAGGAATAAAGGAAGAGAAAGTGCTCTCACCTAACAAATCCACTAAGTGTTTAAGTGCTCTCACCTAACAAATCCACTAAGTGTTTAAGTGCTCAAACCTAACCCATTATGATTTGTTTAAAGGCCAAATAGTGTTGCTTGGAAGCCTATAAATAGAGGCAAAAACAAAGACACAAACATCTTCCTTCATCCATCTCATCTTCTTTGTCTCTCCATTTCCTTTCCATTTTCCTTTTCCATTCTCTAGTTCTTAGTTTTGCATTTTCAAGTAAAGAGAAGAAGAAGAAGCCGTGAGGACATAGCCTCCATCGTCCACCTTGAAGACTTGCTTCCAAGATTCAAGAATCCATAACGTTTCATCCTTCATCCCCATCTCCATCTCACGGTGTAATTCAACCTCTTTCTTTGTAATCTTGCTTAGTTTCGTGATAATTGTTTTTAGTTGACATTTATGTTTGAACAAGGTTTATATTCTGAAATTTTATGATTGAATAAAGAATTTCGATTCTTATGTTGTGATTCCAAAGTTGCTTATGTGAGTTTGTTCGATTGAATTTGCTTGATAGAAAACTTTTATATGTTTATCTTATTTGGGTCGACACTTATAGGATTTGCATGTAATTGGTGCTAGGTTTAAGAACATGAAATCGACTTTTCGTTTTGTGTAAACTTGAATCAAAGTAGTAAAGGTTTTGGACAAAAATCGAATTCAATTGAAGAGGATTGCAATTAGGTGAACTTATTCATAC
Source organism: Rosa lucieae (assembly GCA_024704745.1). Classification (NCBI taxonomy): domain Eukaryota; kingdom Viridiplantae; phylum Streptophyta; class Magnoliopsida; order Rosales; family Rosaceae; genus Rosa; species Rosa lucieae. The sequence goes on from JANPXK010000992.1 coordinate 31,462, forward strand.
TAAGTTGTACACTTGAGTTGATAGCCTTTCTCTATGTGTAATGCGTTAAACATGACATGATTGACTAGCTTTCTAGGGTTTGATTGCATGTTTAATAGGATTAATCTAGGTGCTTTCGCTTAGGTTAATTAGCATTGAAAAGTAAAAAATGGGAATTCATTTGCTTTCGAATGTTTCACATGATCAACTCCTTTCACATGACTTGGAAGAACAATGTAGGGTTAATTCGAATTCAATGATAAACTTGGGTTTAATCTTTGTTTCTTATGTTTCATTCTTATACATGTGTTTTTATATTTTCTTTATTTTAATTTTCAATTCTATAATTCTTAAACCCCCCCCCCCCCCCCTTATTTTTGTTCACTTGTATATATTTATTCTTTATTTTATTTTTTGTAAATAATACTTTTCTTTATTTGTTTCACAATTACAAGTGTACCCTCAATCCCCGGATAGAACGATCCCTATTTGCTTATACTACTAACGATATTTTCAGGGTTAAATTGTGCGCTTCCAAAAGGCGGCATCAGCCCACCATTGTACCGATACTGTCCCAACTTAACCACCTGTTAGGCCTGTTAGGTGTTGAGTTTTAATCACAAAAGGCCTCGGCACAATTGGGTGGGATCCACCCACTTATAAGTTATATTTTATTTGTCACTTTTCCAATGTGGGATATTTCCTCTCCAACACGCCCCCTCACATGCAACCTAACTCTAGATCTTCACGTGAAATTAATTAATCCAACTTCCACATTGGAAATTGGGACACAAATCTCATATCGGAGACTTGGTCGATACAATCCAAGGCCCACATTGGACACTTGGTAATTTTGATGGCAATACAGTGAACCCCAATTTGGGCTCATGATACATGCCTACGTGGAGACGCAATTGGAGAAGGACCCACTCTGATACCATGTTAAACAACGACAAGCGTGGCCCGTGGCCCACCATTGTACCGATACTGTTCCAACTTAACAACCTGTTAGGTGTTGGGTTTTAATCACAAAAGGTCTCAGTACAATTGGGTGAGATCCACCCACTTATAAGTTATATTTCATTTGTCACTTTTCCAATGTGGAATCTTTCCACTCCAACAAGGGCGAGCTCGGGGAGGACGTGAGTGGCACGCTTGGCGGCGTTTCGATAAGCTTTTATCCAGGAAAAGGAAATTAAAGTCTAGAACTTGAACCTGCTCGGCGACCTGAAGCAGGAGAGAGCCAAGAGTCAATCACCAGAGAAGAAGACGAGGACGACGCCGCCGATTCAGATCGGGGAGGAGGACGAGTAGCAAGACGGCGTTGTCGTCAATATAGAGAAGAAGAAGAGAGAGAGAGAGAGAGGGCGAGAGAAGAAAAAATAGAAAATATAGAGATTTTTTTTTTAAAATAGAAATTATATTATATTAGACATGTCTATTTTGCCCATCTTAGGGGTTTAAAATCTGAAAAGTGGGCCCTCATGCCGATGCCACGTCAACTCGTGACGTTATGATTAGAGCAAATTTTGAAATTTGGATCCGGGTGATGGAAATTAGAAGTGGAGGGACCAACGTGATTAAAAAAAAGGACCAAACTGGTTTTAGCCCCAAAGTTTTAGGGACTAAACTGAATTTAATCCGTGAAAGGATATGTTCACTTCTTGTTTTTTTTTTTCTTTTTTTTTTTAAAGATACAAAAGTGTTTGAAAATTATTTATTATCCGAATATGTGATACTCTAAAAAATTATCAGAATTTGTAATTTGAAAAAAGAAACCAATATTCCAAATTTGGAATTGGAATGGAAATATCCCTCCGGACTACATAAATTTGAGCATCTTTTTTTATCCGATCTGTCCGAAACACTCCCCTAGATTTAAGTGAACTAATAAAAAAAATCACAGAGTTATAACGTCTTTCTGTAAATTGTGCATACATGCAAAAAGACAAGGTAGTGAGTGGTAAAGCTCTCAGACTCAGTATTCAGGAGAGGAAAGGCAACTGAAGCTACATATATGCTCGCCATGAAAAGAAGGAAAAATTCTTCAGGAGTCCCTCAAGTCCGATCCCTAACACCAAGCGAGTGAGTGATAATGATTTTGATTTTGATTCCAATTAAGATTATGCTTTTTCCTATTAAGATTAAACTTTGATTCTAAAGAGTACAAAATCTGCTTTGTCTCCATTTACTATGTTTGATAAGAAAAAAGGAGAGAATCTATTGTTTTTGTGCCATTGAGCCAAAAGTAGCCATGATTTGTTTAGTTCATGTTGGTGAAATGACCAAAAAACTGTAAATTCTATTTCAATACCTTATCGTTTTCTACTTCACTGTGTATTCTATTTCATGCCATGACTCATTTGCCTATTTCAGTGATCTTGATACTAACCTTGTTTTCTATTTACTCCATGATGAATTAAATGAGAAATTAATTGATGATTTTGAACAGAAAGTTGCAGCTGGTGGTAGTTCCCAAGATCATGAAGGGTAGGTAAATTTTTCTAAATGTTCTGCAAATTATCTTTAATACCTTTTTGCTTGAAGCATCTAATGTGATCTCTTGATTGATCGATCAAGTAGCTACAAATGTAAGAAAACGAAGCCTAATTATCACGAAAAGCCTTCCATAAGAAACAGAGTTCAAGATATCCTGGCAAATCTAGAAGCCAAAAGCCCATTCTTTTTGAAGTGTATGATACCTTCTGATGTTGTCAAGAGCAAATCTAGTTTGGTAAGTCTATAACTTTAGCCGTGCACCAAGTTTGAAGTACCGTGTTTGAAGATATGCTAATCCACTTAGTTGTCTTGTTGACAGACGTTGCCCAAGCAATTCTGCATTGAACATTTGCCAAAACATGATAGAAAATTAATCTTGGAACATGAAAGTGGAAGAGAATATATAGTGAATTATCTTGGGAAATATAGACGACTGAGTGGTGGATGGAGAAGGTTTTGTACCGATAGCAGATTACTTGAGGGTGATCTGTTAGTTTTCCAGTGGGTGAGGCCCTTGAGGTTTAAGGTATGCCACTTTTTTTTTGTTTGACATAACTTTTGCAAGTTTCACAGGAACTACTTGTTTTTTTTTTTTTTTGGACAATGGAACTACTTGGTTCGTAATATCCTCAAATTTGATTTGACATATTCGATTTTCCTGTAAAGGTTTACAAAGTCGAACAAGAGACTCTGAATGAAGTTAATGCTGCCTTTACCCTGTTGGGGTTGAGTCTATAATCAGGACCCGCTAATGTTGAAGATGATAGAAGTAACTGAGAAGTTCACCTGTATTCTGAATGATAATGGAAGGCTCTTCTTCTTCTTCTTCTTCTTCTTCAAAAATTGGTGTGCTAGCTAGTTTAGGGTATGACCCAAGTAGACAGATGTAAAAAGACCTTATATGGTTTCGAGGAATTTAGTTTTTCGTTTGTATAAATTTTTCATATGTAGGAGCTCCACATACTGTAGCTCGTTCTAAAATGCAATTTGTGCATATATGTGGTTGATAGCACTGCGGTCCATTAATAATTTGCTAATCTTGGGTACAATATTTAAATCTTTTTACAAAGTATTTGACTTTTCGTATACTAGCTAGTTATGATTATATCATGCATTAATATTTGTAACCTGGTCTTGGAGTGGTATGTAATGTTCTGATAACTTAAGCTTTAGCCATATTGATATTCTGCTTAGTAAGTGAGCACATAATGAATTATAGGAAAGTTTGGAAAATGAAACTCCTAAACTACAATATTTGAATAGAGAAGAGCTCATAATTAATATGAAATTTCCATGCTTTATAAATCGTTGTCATGGATTTCGTCTACAGCAATAATGTATTTCACATCAAGTAGATTAATTGGATAAAGAGATAAACTTACTCCATGCATTGGTAAATTAACTCGGCTTGATTTTGAGCTAGGATCTGATTATATGGAGTTAGTCTACTAACTGCTAAAGAAAGTTGGTTTATCTCTGATGTACCACTACGTTAATATGCCATTATTTTTTCTTTGTCATTTGTTCAAGTAAGAAGTAGTGAGATTTTGATCCTAGCCACTTACCCTACACATACTTGTTCGATACTCCTTCTCTTTTAGATACTAAAATTTCTACACCTGTTTGAAGTTTTATTAAAATGGCTCAACAATAAATCATGACAAGCCGTTCAGTGGATACATTGGGTACCACCAAATGAGCGTTCAACATGTTCGTGGAACTCCACGTTCAATGTGCGAACACTGTGTTGGTTATTTAATGAATTAAAATGTGGCCAGGAGAGGGGCAGCAATGCCTTGTTGGTTGTCCTGTTCCCCAGTAGATTAATCTCTAAGCCTAGAAAGCCTTAGGGATACTGCAAACAATCCGAAAGAAGAGTGTAAAAAAAAAAAAATAGCTCAACAATAGTTTGCGCAGTTCTCTCATTTATATGATTCATTTAAGAGTAATTATTATATGGTCTTCGACCACCACATGAATTATAATATTGTGGTCTGGACTCCGGATAAATAATATCACTAGAATTCGGTGAGGACCAATGCAGAGGATAAAAAAAGAAAGATTACATTTAGGGAACCAATCAAGAACAAGTACATGTCATATGGACCAACGATGTGTACCATGGTCCGAGAACATATATATACAGATTCTATCTAGAGCGTGGCATCGCTTTGAAATTTCAGAGCGAGGTTAGGGTATATGGTCACTTTTCGGTCTCATATCCACATCTCAACTGTTCAGTTTTTAGGTACTTATGTATAGATCATTTCTACAAAATTTCAACAAAATTGATAGTCTTTAAGTTATCTAACTCGCTTAAACCAATGGACGAACTGAATCTGTCCAACCTGAACCGTACTAGCTTAAAGGCAGTTATCAATGCCTTAGCGACCATCAATTTGGCTGAAATTTTGCAGAGATGATCTATACATTAGTACATAGAAACTGAAGAGTTGAGATGTGAATATGGACCAAAAAGTGACCCTAAACCCTAACCTCGCTCTGAATAGGATCTGTGTGTGTGTGTGTGTGCATATATATATATATATATATATATATATATACAGAGCCCTTCTAGTGAGGGATCCCTTTTTTAGGTATTTTATAGGGATAGGGCATTAGACCAACTTTTCGATCATATTTTGGCATCTTAACGATTCAATTTTTATGTCCTAATGTGTAGATCACTTATGCAAATTTTTAGCCAAATCGATTATCGTTAAAGCATTCAAAACTGTGATTTAAAATTATAAGTATGAATGGTTCAAGTTTGACAGATTTGGTTTGTCCATTGATTTAATCTAGTTTGATATATTAATTAACGATCACCGATTTGGCTGAAAATTTGCAGAAATGATCTACATATTAGGATCTAAAAAATGAACGGCTGAGATGCCAAAATGTAATCGAAAAGTTTGTCTAATGTCTATCCCTAGAAAAGACCCAAAAAAAAGGATCCCTTAGTGGAAGGACCCTATATATATATGCATGAGGGTCCTTCTACTAAGGAATCCCTTTTTGGCCATTTTAAGGTATTTCTTGTGGAACATACTTTTCGATTGTATTTTGGCATCTCGACGGTTCAGTTGCTAGGTCCTAATGTATAGATTATTTCTGTAAATTTTCAGCCAAATTAATGATCGTTAAGGTATCGAACTAGATTAAATCAATGGACAAACCAAATTTGTCCAACCTGAACCGTTCTTGTTCATAATTGTAAATCGCAGTTATGAATGCCTTAATAATTATCAATTTGGTTGAAAATTTGTAGAGATGATCTATCATATATATGGGCAAAATTCTGTTTAGTCCCTGAAATATGACTTCGTCCTCGTTTAAGTCCCTGCCTTTCTAATTTAATCCCAAAAATCCTTGAACTCAAATTTTAAGTCCAACTGATCCATTCCCCCCATTTCATCCGGTTGCGTGTGTCAGTTTTCGACTGGCCAGCTCAGCGCCACGTAAGACGCCAATTTTATAAAGTAATGAATTTTCCCTTGGCCTCTATTACGGTAGTTTGAGGCGTAGCAATAACCCGTAATTCCCCTCAAACCCTAAAATTTGAAAGCTCGACCTCTCCCAAACCTGTAATCCCCAAACCTGCAATCCCTAAACCCTTTATCTCCAAATCCCTAATTCTAATTTTGATCTCGTTCAAATTCGAAACCGGTACACCTGAAAGTGAAGTCCGACTAGGATAGTGAACGAAACTGATCCGAGTTGGAACCCAATAAATAGAGGTGGCGACATGGTGGTGAAGGACGTCGATGTTTGGGTTCCTCGAGATGAAGGAGGCGAGAATGATGAGCTCCCTAATTATGGTGAGTTTTCGATTGCGTCCAATCTGCTGCGATCTGTGTGTACGGATTGATGATATGATATTCATTTCTAGAGTTTTTGAAAAAAAAAAAAAATTGGGGTTTTAAATTTACAAGGTTTGTGGATGACTATGTAACTGTTTTTGGTAGGAATATTCATTTTCGAACGATTGGTGTTGGATTTAAAGGGTTCTGCTATGGTTTGTTGGGGTCGATTTGTAGGGTTTCCAAAAAGTTTGTGGCTTTTTAGCTGTTCGAGTTTCTAAGTTTGGGGATGTTTGTTTAGAGCTGAGATTGAGGGTTGGTGTGAGGTGTAAAGTATGAAAATGAGTGTTTGATATAGCTTGTCAAGCTGCTGGGTTGTTGAAACCATGTGCATATGCTTTTAATATAGGCCAGGTTGTTGTTGAACTGATTCTGCCTTTTAATATTGGGTCCTAGTAATGTTGTGTGTGGTCCCAGCAAAGAAAGAATTGTTTTGTCTCCCATGTGAATGCTTTGGTTGTGTGTGGTCTTGTTGTCTGCTTGTTGTTATTTATCCCTTTTCTATTTTGTGTTGTACCTCTTTTAAGAGGCAAAGAGTAGTGCTTGTGGAGTATTTATTAACTGTTAGGTAAAGTAACTAATGTTTTTCATTGTACCCATGCAGCTCATCCTGATTATTTTACGGTGAACATATTCCATGGAGGGCGTTTAAGTGGCAACAACTATGTTGGAGGCAAGGTTGATTACTATGACAATGTGGACAAAGATAGGATGTCCCTTGTTGAAGTTGATTATTGGTACCGGGTTGGTGATGAAGGAGACGAGTTGATGAACTTAGTGACTGATTTGGATGTGATCACTATGTGTACTGCTGTTCCTTATTAGAGATTGATAATTCTATACTTGGACCACAAGGGACCAGAAGATATAGATGATGACTTGTTTATTTATGAAGACTTCTTTTTTAGTCAAGTTGGTAGCAGCGTTGTTATAGAAGAGCTACCCGATGAGCTAGACCTAGACCTAACAAGGGAGTTGTGATTCGGGCGCTTGAAGACCATGTGCCTACCCAAGCTAGCAATGATTGTGAAGTTAATAATCCAAAGGAAAAAGGGAAAAGAAGCTGCTGGAGTATACAATACCATCTGATAAGGGTAAGGAAGTGGTAAGCAATGTCCAAGAAGTATAGGGCAATGTTCAAGTGGTGTGCAAGGTTCAAGAAGTATAAGGTAGTCAAGTGTTGAAGTAGGTTCAAGTGCTGTAGGAGTAGGTTCAAGTGTTGTAGGGCAGTCAAGTAGTGGTGCAGATAATGAAGGGAAAGGGCTGCAAAGTGTTGACCTTCTAGATTATCTTCAGTCATATGGTGGTGGTGAGGGCAGTGAGGTTGACCATGAAGACGAAGATAGGACAGCTAGAGGAGAGAGTAGGGGTTCAGACAATAGTGAGGATGAAGATTACGATCCTATAGCAGATGATGATGAGGACTATGTCAAGTATGGGGTAGATGATGATGATTGGTTGGATGATGTTGAGCATGAAGAAGCTTCACACAAGAAAGGAGAGAGTGAGGGTACTATTGGACAAAGGACTAGTGTGCAACATGAGGAAGAAGATTTTGAAGATACTGAAGACATGTTTGCTGAACAAGAGTTTGATGAAGAACCACCTAATTACATTGTCAACTCGGATGGAGAAAAGGAGGAGATAGGGTTGTACTTTAACCTTAAAACTGATATGAGAAGGCTTGTTTTCAAGTTGGGGAAGATGTTTGGCACAGTTCAGATTTTGAGAGATGCTCTTAGGGAGATGGTTGTACAAGGTGGCTGGGAGTATATTATTTTGAAGAATGACCAAGTAAGACGAAGGGTCATATGCAAGGAAAGGAGGAAAATACTTTTCAAGTTGTTTGCTTCAAAATGCAGCAGAGGATACTTTGATGTGATCAGGGTTACAATCTAGTCCACAATTGCACAGGAAGTATAACAACCGGATGGTGAAAACAGAGATTCTTTAGTAGCAAAGTTCAAGGACCAGATTGCTCTTAATGAACATTGGAAACCAGGTATATTTACTTCAACAGTTCATGGTTTCGATTTCTTTCTTATAAGCTGTTTGAATGTGAGTTTAATCAAATTGTCATTTGGTGTTGCAGATTCACTAGCCAGAATAATGTTTGCCAGTATTAGAGCAAGGGTTTCAAGCCAAATGGCTTATAAGGTTAAAAGGGCAGCCTTGCTAGAAGTTGACGGCTCTATAAAGTATCAATTTTCAAGGTTAAGGGACTATGGAAATGAGCTTAATAGGGCTAATCCAGATACTACCATCAATATTAAGTGTGATTTCAGCACTACTTCTAAGAATCCGGTCCTCAAAAGAATGTACATTTACTTGGGAGCCCTCAAGAATGGAATCAAGGTTGGATGTAGAAGTGTGATTGGCTTGGATGGTGCACACTTGAAAAGTGCTTTTGGGGGACAGCTTTTGACAGCAGTGGGGTTGGATGCCAATAACACAAGTTGGGTGATTGCATATGCAAATGGTTGAGATGGAGAATAAGGACTCATGGATCTGGTTTTTGGAACTATTATGCAAGGACTTAGAGATTGAGGAAGATGGAGCTGGATGAGTTTTTATTAGTGACAAGCAGAAAAGGCTCAAACCTGCATTTGAGGAGGTGGTCCCAAGTGCACATATCAGGTTCTGTGTAAGGCACATGTAGACTAACTTTACCAAACTTTTCTCTGAAAAAGTGATGAAGGACCATATGTGGAAGTGTGCCAAGTCCACTACTATGCCTTACTATCTTAATACATGGAGGAGATGAAAGTCCTTGATGAGGATGCTTACAATTAGATGACAGGTATTTGAATACAATCTATTTGTACAAGTATAGGTTTTATTTTGTTTTCAATTTTTATATACTGTTTTGGTTTTGCAGAGGATGAGAGGCCTCCCAAATATTGTTGTAGGGCTTTCTTCAACACAACTAGTAATTGTGACATTATGGACAACAATCTATGTGAGAGTTTCAACTCATGGATTGTGGAAGTTAGAAAGAAGCCACCAGTCACCATGTTTGAAGAAATAAGATTGAAACTTATGAAAAGGATTCAGCTGAGAAGGGCAAAAAATGGAGGCTTATGAAGGAAGTATCTGCCCCAAGCCAAGGCAGGTGTTAGAGAAGAGTAAGGCGAAGGCTGCAACCGATTGCCCTCCTACATTCAATGGTGGGGATGAAGCTGAGGTTGAGAATATAGAAGGAAACAAGAATGTTGTGAATCTAAGGTTGATGACATGCAGCTGCAGGAGGTGGGATTTGACCGGAATCCCATACAAACATGCAGTTTCAGCTATAAACTTTAGGAGGCAAGACCCTGATGAGTATGTTGCCGATTGTTATTTCAAGAAGAGGTATATGGCTATCTACAACAATTTCATCAAGGCTGTTAACAGCATGGACTTGTGGGGAAGATGTGAAGATCACCAATCTTACCTCCAGCATATTCAAGGCAGCCGGGTAGGCCTAAGACACAAAGGATTAAGGATTCCTCTAAAAAGCTTCAAACAGCTGAGGGTAAGCTTGGAAGGCAGCAGAGATCCCTCAAGTGTGGGAATTGTCACCAAGTAGGCCATAATGTTAAAACTTGTCAAAAGCATTTGTTGCCAAAGGAAAACAAGAAGAAAATGGTCAACAATGAAGAAGGTCAAAGTTCTGATCAGGTATTTTTGATTTTGGGATGCTTTGAACTGTTTTCATATGACAAAGAAATGTCAATTTCTAACACAATGAAACTGTTATTGCTTGCTGCAGGCCAAGAGAGGGAAGAAATGTTCTATGTCTGCAAATGAATTGAGGAAGAAAGCAAGGGAGAGAGCAGAGTATCAAAGAGTAAGATTGTCTTCAGTTATAATGTTTACCTGCTATTTGTTTGACCATTTGGTCACTTGATTTATTGGTTATTTGTGTAGAGAAAGTTTGCTGCTGCCAAAGCTGCAAAGCTGGCAGCCAATAGGTTTGCCCCATCCATATCAAGGCCTGCACAATCTACATCAAGGCCGGCACAATCTACAACCACACCTACAAGATCCACGCTAGCCCAAGTTGCATTTGCCCCAACCAGACCTACGAGTTCAAGTCCGCCACAACCTTCAACATCATCAAGCAAGCAGGCTGCAACTTCAATAAGGACATCTTAGAGGATCAGGGAAAGCTCAGTTACAAGAGATAGAAAATAGGAATATGACTCAATTCTAGCATAGGCAGTAATTTCATTATTGACATCCTTTTTGTGCAACTATATATGTGCTGCGTCACTTAGTTGCTAGCTCTAATCTTTTGTTAAGATGATTAGAGCTATATTTCAAATAGATCTGAACAATTTGTGAGGGATGTAATGCTCTAATTTTGGTTTTTGCTACGTTAGAGCTTTTTCAATAGGTTGCTGCAAATACTATGCCTATTATGAATGGAAGTGTTCTTATTTTTAAGTTCATGGAATTTTTTGAGTGAATGCTTTTGCTGATGAATTGTGGTTGTTAATGAATAAAGGAGCAAGATGAATTGTGGTGTTTGTTGTTGATGAATATTTAAGGGTTTGTAGTATGGTATTTAATCATTTTGGACGGAATTTAGTGAGAAACTAAAACAGGGGCAAATTCGTCACTTTACAAAATTCACGTCTTACGTGGAGCTGAGCTGGTCAGTCAAAAACTGACATATCAGCACGCAACCGGATGAAATGGGGGGAATAGATCAGTTGGACTTAAAATTTTGAGTCCGGGACTTTTGGGATTAAATTAGAAAGGCAGGGACTGAAACGAGAACGAAGTCATACTTCAAGGACTAAACAATAGTTAGCCATAAATATATATATAGTTAAATACTGTTTACTCCCTATACTTATAGGGTTTCATCGTTTCAGTCCCTGACCTTCTAATTTCATCTAAAAAGTCCCTGAACTCCCAATTTTCTCCCAATTGGTCCCTGCCGTCAAAGACTCCGTTATTTTGCTGACCTGGCAGTGGTTTTCCCCCTAAAAAGTCTATTACACCCTCACTTATTTTATTTTTTTTAATTAATTTTATTCTCTCTCTCTCTCTCTGTTTTTTTTTCACCTCTTCTTCATCCACACAGAGCGTCTTCCTCCTCTTCCAAAAACAAACCCAAAATAAACCCAGATCTTTCTCATCTCTAGACCTTCGACGATGTTGAACAATTGAAATTGAACAAAAACCCCAAACTCCAACCGTGAACAACTACAAGAAGAAGAAGAAGAGCCCCAAAACGACGAAGATGCCCCTTTTCTCTCTACCTTCTTCTTCACACCCAAATTAATCACCATAACCACCACTGAGCTCTCTCTCCATACCCAACCACCAATCCCATTGCAATCAACACCAAGCCTAAATGCCTTCATATCTTCATGAAATTACCCTTTACATTCTCAGGAAACCCACTTATTCACTTTAGATTTACTAGGCCTGATCTGGAAATACATAGTGGAGAATGAACAACTCTTTCATTCTTACGATACTCTGCTCGTTAGCTAACTTCGGCGGCTAAAAACTCCATCTTCTGTCGCTCAGATAGTCACGACTTCTACATAAAAGTTGTTCAAAATCGAGTCTTCTACATTGTATTGAATCTTCCAAAATCAAGGTAAAACCAATGACTGTTCATACAAATTCTGTTTTGAGATGAAATGATGAATTGACTCCAATTCGTATTTACATGTCCTATTTCCTTTCAAATCCAGACCCTCTTCGAAATGGGTCGAGTTCTTCTCTTGAGATTGAATTCAATTCATGAAGTACTCATTTCAATCTTGAGCAGGTTGAAGCCATTAAGGAGAGAGAGAGGCAAACAGAGAACATACGCAATCTGGGTACCTCGCCCCGCCCAGCCCAACACCAACGCCGCCCAACGCCGCCGAAACTCGCCTATCTGTTTTGGGTATTTGAGTTTTTGGTAAGGTTTTGTTGAGTGAAGTGTTTTGATTCAAAATCTCATTTGGGTATTTGAGTTTTTGTGAGGTTTTCTATCAAGATCGAATTTTTGGGTTTATGTTAGTTTTGGGGCACACATTTTGATTGGAACTGGGTTTGGTGTGGTTTGGAATGAAGAAAGTGATGGAACTGTACTCGATTGAGCTCACCAAGTTGTTAATGAATCGAAAAAATTGAACTGAATTAGGTGAGGTTGGTATTTGGTATTTGTGATTATATGGAAAGTGTTGATGTAATGAAAGTTGCATACAAGTAATTATAGTTCTTAATCATCGGACATGGTTTTGCAGCAGTTAACAAAATTCAGGATCTAGTGATGATTCTGGTCATGGGTATGCATATTCTCGGTCTAGCGAGAAGAAGTCGGAGGATGAGAGCTTCCGGATAATAGAGGGACTTTAACCAGACGGAGATAAACAGAGGAGGGGAGAGATGTGGAAGAAGAAGAGGTAAAAAGAAAAAAATGAAAAGAAAAAAAAAGAATAAAATTAATTTTTAAAAAAGAGTAAGGGAGGGTATAATAGACTTTTCAGGGGGGAAACAACCGCCACGTCAGCAAGATAACGGAGTTGTTGACGGATGCTTGACGACAGGGACCAATTGGGAGGAAATTGGGAGTTCAGGGACTTTTTATGTGAAATTCAAAGGTTAGGGACTGAAACGATGAAACCCTATAGGTATAGGGAGTAAATAGTATTTAACTCATATATATATATATATATATATCTAAAACCTGAACGGTTAAGATGTGAATATGTGATCAGAAAGTGGGTCTAATGAGTGATCCCTTAAAATGGCAAAAAAAAATGGATCCCTCACTAGAAGGGCCTTGTGTGTGTGTGTGTATCACTACTAGAATTATGCCATTAGAAATCAGCTAAAAACTGATGAGAAAAAATCACGACCGATGTATTTGTGGGTGATGAGAAAGGTCCGGAAAATCCAGACATAAGGTTTTAGCCGATATCCAATATCAATACAGACATCAGTTACGCATTATAAATTGATGTAAATATGTTTAAATGATAACAAACTTGTATGTTTAAGTATTGTTAAACCCTGATCATTTTATTACCTTTAATGCTTAAAGAAATATAGATCCTACATCACAACTATGCATTTTAACATCGTTATTCAATTAAGAAATGATGACTGATACACTTTCACACAGCGGTTCCCCTAAACTCTTCTTGTTATTCATGATTTTAACACATAATTTGCCTCATATCCCACGATTTCAAATTTAGTATACACATTTTAATATTGTATGCACCGATATATTTACATATAATAACATCATATTCTTGGAGAAAAACGATGTCAATTATTTCATAATACATCGATTCTGGTAAACTAACGATGTCCAATACCTTGTACTATATTGAATCATGTAAAAAAAAGATGTCTGTTGATTTTGGTAAGATCGGTTTTCTCGTGTGTATCGATAACCATACTTATACTGGACATCGATCTCTATCTAAAACACGATATGCACTAGTTTGTGGCACATCGTTCTCATCATGTACACATTACTCTTGAAATTTGGCTTACCTTCTGCAGTCTCTCTCTTTCCATCTTGTATTGCTCAAATAAGCTTAGCTTCTCTGCCACCTGAATTCAAATAGTAACTCATTTTTTAGTCTAAGAGATGAAAAGTTGTACCCTCATACCATTGACAAACAACCACTAAAGTGAGAGTGGCACCAACCTTTCAACTCTTGTCAGTACTTAACAACCAATCCCATTCTTTGTAAAATAAACCAAAACTACAATACCATACTTAACAGCACTTGGATCTACAATCCCATTGCTCAGGAGCTCCTTGCCTTCCTTGTACGTTCCTTCTTTTCACAAGTCGTGCAATGGCAGAAGTACAGTGCAAGTAGAAGCTTAAAACTTTCTTTCAATCATTCCAGTTTGTCACAAGACAGAGAAAAGAGGGATCAAAACAATTCAGTAGCACATGCATGTCTGATAATCTAGAATTGGAAGAATAAAAATTTTCAAGAGAAAAAGGAGAAATGTAACTAGAGATGAGTTTCAGTACAAGCAGGATCAGCAATGATCGATCTAAAAGATGAGAAGTGCTTAACTTCAAATGGGATGACTTGTGTACTTCCTTTGAGTCCCATATACAATGAAGCAATCCAATATAGATGAGCATTTCTGAATTAATGCACCTTAAGAGGGGAGAGAAAGAACTCACCAAGTTAATACCAAATAGTGCTCTAAATTCCAAAGCAATTAGTTTCTACTCATGGTTGTTCAAGTATTTTTCAAGAAGTCACAATCATGGATAATATACATGTTAGATCATCTCCAATGGAGTAGTTAAAATGCTTGTGCCAAATTCGAATTTGAAAGTTGATGTGTCAATTGTCATTTTTGACAAATTTCTACTTTAGTGGATAGGTTAAATTTAAATATTATTACATTATTTTTTTAGAATATTTTATAACAAAAATAAACCATTTTTCCCAACATCTCCCACTTCTTCTCCTCTGTTTTTCTTGTTGTCGCACAACTCCACTGCATCTCTCTCTGGTAAGTGGTAATACACTGGTTTTGACAAAACATCAATTCCTTCTTCTTCCACATGTTTCGAACCCCAATTTCCAGATATGCCACACTTCTCATAAACTCAAATCCCAATTGATTCTTATTCACATACCCAATTCTCATAATCACAAAAAAAAGCTCAAATCTTTGGTGCTAAACAGCAAATCCTACCTGCAATATACCACCCCATCTTCAAATCCCGCCACCACTGAGACAAACATCTATCATGAAAGGTTTTTCATGAGTTAATTTGGTCTGAGTAGGATGAAAGAGAGAGAGAGTTTTAGTATGTTATTCTCTTATGATTTTATTAGAACTCTAGTCAAAATCGAACTCATTCATGGTGAACAACTACTCGTGGTGAGGTTGAGGACATAGAGATTTTGGTATTCATGGTGAGAAGGAGCTATTCATGGTGAAGAGATCTGGGTAGGGATCTGAAGGGTTTGGTATGGGTAGGAAGAACGATAGAGAATTACAGAGGAGAGGAAAAGAGAGAGAAGGAAAGAGAGAGAGGGAGAGAGAAACAATAAAAAATGAAAGACAGATGACTATGGCTCTGTCAAATTTGATAGCCTTGGTCAAAATGTCAATTACACATCAGATATGACTTAAGCGTTGGAGAGGATTTACATGTCTTTTATTACCGTTCGAGCACTCCACGAATTTAACCATTCCGTTAGAGATGCTCTAAGGGAGTACATGCAGGCAATACAGAACTTGTCTGCTTATGAATATTGCAGTGTTTTTCATGCAATTGGAAATATTTATAACTTGTTTGTAGTATGTTTTTATTCTTTTAGAATTGCAAGTAGATTTAGAGGACTTCTGAGTTCCGAAGATACTCCCGAATAGAGATTTTGGTTACTAATAATTTTCTTTTTCATTTTCTTTTTTGGTTGGTGAGATTGTGGGTATTTCCAATGATATTCAGTTAGCTTCTGAAGTCAGCTTTTCTGTCTTAATTTGGTCTTTAATTAGAGTTCTCTTGCTCTTCCTTTGTCCATGTCCCCTTTACTATTTGCATACTTGTTGACTCTCTGGCCTTATTCCTACTTATGACTCCTATAGTCTCCTATTTTAGCAAAAGTGAAAAGGAAAGATCCACTTTTCCTAAATAAGTTGACAATATGTCTGGATAATTTACTCAACAGTTGCTGATATTATTCATCAAAATAATGTGCAGGATGATAGGAGTAAAAGCTGGCGAGTTCAAGCGGTGCCAGTTGCTCTTGATAGATTCGAGACCCGATCAAAAGCCTCTTGCATCTCAATGGCGAGGGCTTAGAGACGATGAACTCTCGATAGCAACTAGGATTCCCAGATGTGTCTTTGTCTACATGAGCAGGTTTATCGGAGGAAATAAACATACGAGGGTGCTCTGGCCATGGCAAAGGCTAGTCTGAAGCTTTTGTTTGGCTCTCAAACCAGTCTAGGTAGCAAATTGTCTCTTTTGAGTATGCGAGCATGCCAACACAGTGCGGTGTAGTCTTCGGGGCGTCCCTTGACCTGACTTCTTTTCAAACGTTATGGACAAGGAGAGCACCAACCCCGTCACAAGGTTCTTTTCTTTGCCTTTCGAAAAAGGACTTCTTGCTTTACGGATAAGGACTTGTGGTGCGATCTCTTGCGTCATCAAGTCGATACTTAACGTTGTAGGTTAAGCAGAGCAATCACCGGGAAGTAGGAGAAAGCATAGGTTTGTAAAGTGTGACTTTAGCTGCGCTGGGTTGCGAGGGCATTACCCTTGCTTCGCTGGTTTCAACTTGGTTGAAGGTAGGTTTGCTCAGGAGAGACTTTGATAATATGAGAGATTAGTTTATTGAGAGGTTGTCTTTTGTCCCTTGAAACCTCGTATTTATAACTAAGGTTTTGATGGTTCCTTGGCATATAAAGATTATTGATTGAAGATTCCTAATCAGTTTCTGCTACTCGAATCCTTTAAGGGCTCATTTTTCTTATAGACTCCGAAATCGGCGAAGCAATAACCTAAACCCAAGTAAACTTATTTTTGGGCAGCAGGTATCGGCCTGCTAAATCCTCTTAAGATATTGCCAAAAATAGTTTTGGGCTCAAACATTTCCCCCCTCCAGGCCTCGAGATCAGGCCTGCGAATATGTAACTGATCGAAAGGGCATGTACGACACGACTTATGATAAAAACGAGGCCATTAATGAGGATTCACATCTGCCCAACTGCTAAACGCCTTTTCATTGCATTGTTTCCCTCACAAAATCTTTTATTTAAATCCTGCTGCGAATGTCTGGGTCCATCACATCAGAAACCCTTTCAGTCTCTCTCTAAACCTAGAAAATCCTCTTTCTGAAACTTCCTTCTCCTCCAGAAACCCAGAAATGGCACCTCAGAAGAAAATCATTATTGAAATCAATGAGCAAGCCGCTCATATATGGGGAGCCAGTATGGGTGCCTAGTGTCTATCTCAAACCTCAATCTAGAGGCCTCTTCAATAACCAGGCCGGATTGGGTCCTACCCCCTGAGATATCCTCCTGGAAGACGCCATGACCTTGTACGGCCTTCCTATTCGCCTCCTCATTCAGGTCCTCCAAAGAAGTCACCAGGTTGAACACCAAACACGTATTTCGCAGGGTTCGTCTTCAATTTGATTAGGCGCATGCGTTCTAATACATTTTTTAGGTCCGTTATGTGGTCAGCCCGCTTCTTAGACTTAATAACCACATCATCGATATAAACCTCTAGAATCTTCCCCAGGATGTCGTGGAAGATTAGGTTCATCGCTCGCTGGTATATGACCCCTGCATTCTTGAGACCAAAGGGCATAACCACATATTTAAAAACTCCCGCGAAGCCAGGACAGTGAAAAGCAGTCTTGTGCCTGTCCTTTTCTGTAACTGAGATTTGATGAAAGCCTGTCGTCCCATCCATAAAGAACAACAGCTCATGACCTGCTACTGGATCTACCAACATATCCGCAACTGGCATGGGATAGACGTCTTTAGGGGTAGAAGTATTAAGGTCTCTGTAGTCTACACTGACCCTCAACTTGCCATTTTTCTTGCAAACAGGCACTATATATGTTGGATAGCCGCTAGTTATATTTGACCACCCTGATAATTCCGGACTTGTGCATCTTCTCAACCTCCTCTTTGACTAGGACCGGGGTCTCCGAGTTCATTCGTCGAGGCTCTTGCTTAATAGGTCTCTTGTCAGGCAATGTTGGTAGTTGGTGGCAAATGAAGTCGAGTGACAGGCCTGGCATATCTTCATATTTCTCCGCAAAACAATCTTTATATTCTTGCAGCAAGTCAATGAGCCTCTGTTATAAACAAGAATTTGACCTGCATTGGCATTTACTAATTCAGATGGATTACTAAACTCTCAGAACTTTACATTACTCTAATCTGACGCATTGTTTTCTGGATTTTATGACCAGCTACTCTTAGTCACTTTATAATATATATATATATATATAGTGGTGTGTGTGTGTGTGTGTGTGTAGAAATGGTGTTTAACTTGTTTTGGTATGCTTTGCTAGACAAGAGTTAGAACTTTTGGAGGCATATATTACCATACCAGAAAAAGAAAAAATATAAGGGACTCTTGTTCTTTCTGGTATATAGACAACACAATTTCACACTCTCGCTCTTGTAAAAATTTAATCAAACGCCAGTTTCTTACTCCTGTCTCGTACATTCATTAGATGATAGTCCAAAACTGTAGTCTGATGCCATTATTGGCGCAATGCCTCACTACCGTGCCTAACTTTGCCTCATAGCCTTGCCACCTCACCGCGTAGCTTCATAGCAGACCCTGTTGGAAATTTGGTCGATGGATGTTATTTTCGTCATCAGATTTGGTTTCCTACAAAATTCCACAAATACAATATTTTATTGGTAAATAAATATAATCACATTAATGCCATAATAAGCTGAAAAATATATAGAAGATCAACACTTATCTTTTAGATTTACGAGTCGCCACCCAATGATTACTTCAAAAAGAGTTTAAGGTTGAGATGTGTAAACACTGCCCTTAAGAGTAGATTTCGCCCCTCGGAGACAATGTCTCAGTGTAGCAGGTTAGTGGCGCCTTACCCTTCAGGGTACAACAACCGTTAATCCTTGTAAGCGTACACTCGCAATACTTGGATCCTAGAACAGATTGATTCTTTCCTTTGACAAAACGTAAAATAGTAAAACTCTCAAAAACTTTACGACAAAAATTAATTCAATAGAGAGAGAAAGACTGGTTTTGAAAGAGATGATGAAAGATAAAGATTGATTCTTTCCTTTGACAAAACGTAAAATAGTAAAACTCTCAAAAACTTTACGACAAAAATTAATTCAACAGAGGGAGAAAGACTGATTTTGAAAGAGACGATGAAAGATAAAGAATATGTGTCGCTATAGAGCAAGTGGTGTTTTTGGCTTATAAAGGAGTTGCTAGCTATTATAATTATACAAATCATAAAGAGATTGAATGATAATAGAGGGGTTACAAAAATTGGTAAACAATATAACTCCCATGTATGAAACAATTATAAGATAGGTTATGATCATGATAAATATATATTAATATGAGTCAATTCTTAATTTATAATTCCCTATAAATGCTCTAAAAGCAAAATGGAAATTCACAACTCTAAAATTTAAATTGACGTACTTAGAAACTAAGGCAAATACCTTCCACCATATAGTTGTGTATTTTGAAATATTAACTAAAATTCCAACATACCCTCATTGCCGAGCTTTGGGAGGCCTAGTTTCGTTGTCTTTCTTTGCCAAAATGGAAAAATGGTTTTGATTTTGGGAGAAATGGATTTGACGGGTTAGATTTTGGGAGAAAACATAAATGAAGGTTGTGGCAATTATTGTAATTTATATTAGAACTTGTTGTGCCCTTTTCTTTTTGTACAAACGGCCCGTTACTGTGTTATCACTGCATGGGTTACAAATTATGAAGGGATCTTGACCCATAGCACCAAAATAGGCTAATATTAGCCCACTTACACCACCAAGAGAATTTTGTTCCCACTAACCCAATTTAACAGTTAAATAACAATTTTGGGCTCTAGAAATTTAAAAATTACATACTTCCATCTCTCTCTCCTCTCCCTCTCTCTATGCTGGCTATCTCTTCTCTTCCTCTCTCTCCTCCCTCGCTCTCTGCCGATGACTTCCTCTCTCTCTCTTCTCTCCCCTCCTTCTCTCTCTACCTGGTATGACGCCTACCTATTCACCGACCACATCGCCACGGTCTCCGACACCGTCACTCCCTCACCGGGAAGAATTGACTCGAACCGCGAAGCAGCAAGACGACTCCGATTCGTCCAATTTTGCCGGAATGGATGCCCCGTTCAACTCAATCAACTCTGAGGCTCGAGAACGTGAATTGTTGGCGGTGCTACTCCGAGCCCAGTTAGATTCCGGCGAGTTTCGAAAACTTGAACCGGTGGCTGTGCTCGGCGCTAGGCGTTCCGGCAATCCGATGCAAAGCCTCGCCTGAAGACTGCGAAGCACTTAAGGTTCCTGTCCCGGGTCTGCAACCGGTGAAAGGGGGGAGAAGAAGATGTGTGGGTGTCCAAAGCATTTTCTGGGTTCCCATATCATTTTTTTTTTTTAAGTAATGGGATAGAAGGAAAAAAAAAGTTTTAAACGTCTATTGGGGGGCAATAGGCGTCTATTGGAATGCAATAGACATTTTTACATTTATATAATCTCTTCGTTTTCTTCTTGAATCAAAGTATTATTTGTTTAAATTTAGGAAAATTAGTTCACATTCTGGTTACCAAAAGTTCTATTGGGGGGCAATACATGGCTGATAGACCTCTATTGCCCCTTTATTGGGAGGCAATAGATGTCTAGGGGGACAATAGATTTCTATTGGAGCAATAAACATTTCTGGTGAGGTTTTCAGAGAAGTCCGGTGGGCGGCTGCTGGTGACCGGATTCCTACGGCCGGTGACCGGAATCCGGCGAAAGTTGGCAGGAATCCGGCGGCCGGTGACGGGGGTCCGGCGAAGTCTCATATATTTTCTCTCTCCTCCATTTTTTTTCTCTCTGTAAGTAACAAAGGGGTGAGGGTAAAATGGTATTAAAAAAAAGTAAAAAACAAAAAAAAAAATCCTAATGGGGTATTAGGGAAGACCTCCTTAGAGTGTTTTGAGTAAGAAAGAATTAAAAAAAACTTAATAAGGTAAGTGGGGAAGCACTTACCTCCCCTCTTTAGCTGGCAATCCGATGCAAAGCCTCGCCTGAAGACGGCAAAACACTTAGGGTTCCTGTCCCGGGTCTACAACTGGCGAAAGGGGGGAGAAGAAGATGTGTGGGTGTCCAGGGCATTTTCTGGGTGCCCATATCAGATTTTTTTTTTTTTTAAGTAATGGGATAGAAGGAAAAAAAAAGTTTTAAACGTCTATTGGGGGGCAATAGGCGTCTATTGGAATGCAATAGACATTTTTACATTTATATAATCTCTTTTTTTTTTTTCTTGAATCAAGTATTATTTGTTTAATTTTAGGAAGATTAGTTCACATTCTAGTTACCAAAAGTTTCGATTGGGGGGGGGCAATACATGGCTGATAGACGTCTATTGGGGGCAATAGACCTCTACTGCCCCTTTATTGGGAGGCAATAGATGTCTATTGGAGCAATAAACATTTCCAGTGAGGTTTTCAGAAAAGTCCGGTGGGCGGCTGCTGGTGACCAGATTCCTACAGCCGGTGACCGGAATCTGGCGGCCGGTGACGGGGGTCCGGCGAAGTCTCATATATTTTCTCTCTCTTCCATTTTTTTTCTCTCTCTTTAAGTAACAAATGGGTGAGGGTAAAATGGTATTAAAAAAAAAGGAAAAAACAAAAAAAAATCTTAATAGGGTATTAGGGAAGACCTCCTTAGAGTGTTTTGAGTAAGAGAGAATTAAAAAAACTTAATAAGGTAAGTGGGAAAAACACTCTAAGGAGGTTTAATTACGAATTATGCTTGTGGAAAGAAACCATAGTCCATTATAGTTATTGATAAAAAGAATAATAATTATAATAATAAAAATAAAAGGGAGAAAAAAGAAAGTGGCGCGGTGTCAAAAATCTATGGCTGTTTGGATTTTGGAATATTTGAGGAATTGTGGGAGAGTTGGGACGAAGAAGGAATCCTTAGCCCTAAGGTTGTCGAATATTGGGGATCTGATGGCGGCAGTGGCGATGAGGCTTTGCGTGCGGCGGGTGTGGCGACGATGGGTGGAAGGAAGAGAGAAGTTACGTGCATTGCCACTGACCAATATCCAATACCCAAACCTCCACGCGCTCGAGATCGTCTACCACGACCTCAGACTTGAGAACGTCCTCCTCCGCGAGGACGACCACATCATACTCTCCGACTTCAACCTCTGCTTCAAATCTGACGTCGTTTCGACCTTCGAGCGCCTCCCGGTCGAAAATCAAGGGGATCCCCAACTGCTTCGGATCGGGATATTTCTATTTCAGGTGTTGATTCATTCAGATCTATAAGTGGAGGAGCCATCATTGAGCAAAGAGAGAGGGAGACAGAGGTTAGATTTCAATCGCTCTCTCTCTCCGTGTATGTGAAAAATTAGAGAAGAAACGTTTATGGGTTCCTACTATTGTGGCACAAGTGTGTCTCTGCTTGGTCTCTACCTTGCTTTTCAACTGGGTTAGCCTCAGAACTCTGTGAACCTCCATAAAAGAAGTGAAAGCAAAGATCTTTACTTCATCAGCGTCAGAGGAGGCTTCAGACCTCTCAAGCAGCAGACCCATATTCTCAAACAGGTAAAGTTTTCATCTTTTTTTTACTCTCTGTACATGGAATTGCAATGCTTCTTGCACAATTCGATTTTGTTTTGGTTTTTGCTTGTTGGGTATAGCTTATTTCGTCTCTTATTGTATAAAGTGACAATCTTTGTTGTATGCTAATTTTTGTTTGACATTCCTAACATGGTGGAGGTTAGGAAATGTTGGGAAAGTTGGATAAATAATTGTACAGATTCATTTTATTATGTTTTTCTTCTGCTTTTGTAAGTTTGGCTCATATTAGTAGGAAGCACTGTCTGAATTTGCAGCTATCGTGGTGAAACCAATAGTTACTTAGACATTGCAGTACATACTAAATACGTAAAAAATTATCTGGAATGTTTGGACAAAGGTTAATTCAGTACCAAAAGTTCCATCATATGTATGGTAACTTTACATTAACCATCTTTATAACCAAAGATGTATGAAATCTCTTGGCTCCATCATGTCATATACCAAGGCATCAGGTTGTCACGCCCCGAATTTTGAATAAACAATTCAAATCCGAAACATGAATAATAACTATTACAAATAAACATCCTAAATTTTTTTCTCAAAACAACCACACTTCACACCTCTCAATAATACAATAAACCAATTTCTCCAGTTAATTATCACAGCACACTCTCATCAAATCAAATTGTAAGGCTCAAATTGAGCATCACTCACCTCACTATTACAATCACTGTAAAACTATAACAATTACTCTAACCCGCACGATCACCGCCCAGATTCTCCTAACCTGCAAGATTACCCGCTACACAATTTGAATAGTGTACCGGGATTGCAACAACACCAAACCCGGTAAGCTTTTGACAGCTCGTGAGTAAATAAGAAGGAAATGTTGATTTTAAATCATATTTCTTTTAACTCAAG
This sequence comes from Rosa lucieae, assembly GCA_024704745.1. Taxonomy (NCBI): domain Eukaryota; kingdom Viridiplantae; phylum Streptophyta; class Magnoliopsida; order Rosales; family Rosaceae; genus Rosa; species Rosa lucieae. The sequence goes on from JANPXK010000992.1 coordinate 54,968, forward strand.
TAAACAACCAACAATCTCAACATCTGTAAGGAAACATCAAACCAAAACACTGAAAATCCTCAACGAATACATTTCCACAATCCTCTAATCCACAATATCACTACTTTGGTCCATCCCAACTGTTTGGATCCAACTATATCTCGGTTATTATTTAACCGGCGGTCTTCGGACTTTTCCCTTGTCCTCAGAGCACTACATTTCGGTTATTATCTAACCGGCGGTCTTCGGACTCCTAGTCCTCAGAGCACTACATCTCGGTTATTATCTAACCGGCGGTCTTCGGACTCCCAGTCCTCAGAGCACTACAATTCTACCCTCTAATCAACTCAGAATATCAACATGATTATCACACACATTTATCGGTTAACATCATCATAAACAATCATGGTAATTTCCAATACAATATCATATCTCAACCAAATTATCATAATTCCACACCCACCTCAATGTCACACCATTCCATATATATATATATATATATATATCCACGTAAATATATATATACGTAATCATCCGCACAGGGATAATCACTAATACCAACTATAAATCACACACAAGAAAATCAGGAAATTCATTTTGTATAATTAAAACATTTTACTTACCTATGGACCGTAGTTGATCAAGTCCATATGATTAAAAACAAATATGTATTCCATAAATATTTTTCACACAATTACGACAAAATAAATTAATTAACAGTACTCGGTTCGTAATATGAACCGCGTGAGATTTACTCACCTCTAATCCCGCTGCGTCTTCAATTTCCCAAAACACGCCAAAACCGCTCACCAAGGAAGACCGTCAATCACCTAAATCCAATATGATCATAACTTAGCCAACAACTCATAATTAAAATAAAGACGATCCAACGGTCGGATCGAAATTATATGATGATCCAACGGTGGGATCCTCACGGATCGCCCATAGGATCATCCCCCAAAATTATCACGAAGATCCAACGGTCAGATCTTCCTGAATCGTCCTTATAAACATCTCTACAAAATTTCACGAAAATCCGACGTTCGGATTCTCACGAATCGCCTTCCAAATCACTAAATCACAATTATACGAAGATCCAACGGTCGGATCTTCGCCCGTGACCTCACAAAGTCACTGGGACAGTCATACGATCAACATATCAAAACTACAAGTCCATCGGACGGTCCGATCTTCAAAAAACATTAATTGGATTATCGAAATCGATCGAAACCGTAAAAATTCATAACTAAATCATACGATATCCAAAAATTATGAATTATATATGCAAACGATCGTATCGAAACGTAGAATCTAAAACTGTAAAGAAATCACATTTTTGACCCCCGGAGGTGGCCGGAAAAGGTCGCCGGAAAAAGGACAGAGCCGCCGCCGACCACCGCCAATGGTGTCGGGGCCTGGCTGCTCCTCTTCATATCATCAAGCCCAACAATTTTTATAACTAGCACGAAGTCTGAAAATGACCGGAAGGGGTCGAAAATTACCTTGAACAGTATGAAGGTGGCCGGAAAATTTCCAGAAACCGGCGAGCCATGATTTCGATGTAAAAACTTCAATTTCAGGCTTCGATTCCTTCTAGAGAGTTGTTAAGAACATCAAGGAGAACTCACTGGATCAAGAATCAATCAAAACGATGCACTACAGCTCGAGATATCCCGATCGAAAGATTTTGGTTTCGGATCGAAAACCGACCGAGCTCCGACGAACGTGAAACCGGTCACTCCAGGTGCAATCCTTCCAGATGATGATCAGCAAGTTGAGGCGAGTTCATGGAGCTAAGGATTGGAAGTTTTGGTGGCCGGAGCTTGGAGAAAACTGGCGTTGACTCAAAATCGGCTTAAATCGAAACCGAGCTCCACCGCCGTGCAGCCGCCGTATGGGGAGGAGATGAGGGCACCAGGCTGTTCGTGGGGAGGAGGCGAGCTGGTCTGGGCTTGGTTTTGCTCCAAAAGGTTGCCGGATGAGGGAGAAATCGCTTGGAGAAAAATCGAAGGTTTTCCGGCTCGTTTCGGACGCTGGAGAGAGAGGGAGCAACGTCCAGTTTCCCTTTTTGGAAACTGAATGATATTTTTGGAATATTGCTAAAAAAGGAAGCTTTTATAGTAAACTGGAAACTTTTTCAAAAAATCATAATTAATTCATACGAACTCCGATTTTTGCGTTCCACATATGCACACGATCGTATCGACGAGCTCTACAACTTTCATGAAGGAAATTTTCCCAAATTCGGTACATATAAAAAGTCACTTTTTGAGACGCCCCTAAATGACGTACGATTTCGAAATAAAATTGTTCGAGCTAAATCCACAACTCCTCAAAGCTTCGTACTTCCTTCCATGACTACGAAATCATTCTAAAATGTCCTCGGAAATTAATTTGGATTTTTCGGGGTATTACACAGGTGCTTCTTAAGCCTTGTTTTAAGTTCAAGCTTTGGTGGAATACTGTCTATTTTGGGGCCAATCATAACTAGAGACTGAATTATATGATTTCCATTGAGTGCAGTAGTAGGATTACTATGTATTTTGGGGCCAATCATAACTTGAGACTGAATTATATGATTTCCATTGAGTGCAGTAGCAGAACTGGACGAGTACGAGTGCATTAGCAAAATTGGACGATTACGAGTGCAGTAGCAGAACATAAGTACAAGTTGAATAGCAGAACTGGACTGAGTGAAAGTGCAGTAGCAGGATTGGATGAGTGCAGTAGCAAGATTAGGCGATGATGAGTGCAGTAGCAGAACAATAGTACAAGTGCAATAACAGAACTGGATTAAGTATGAGTGCAGCGAGTGCAGTAGCAGGATTGGACAAGTGCAGTAACAGGATTAGGCAATGACGAGTACAGTAGCAGAACACGAGTACGAGGGCAGTAGCAGAACTGGACGAGTATGAGTGCAGCGAGTGAAGTAGCAGGATTAGGCAATGACAAGTGCAGTAGCAGGATTTGACGAGTGTAGTAGCAGGATTAGGAGATGACGAGTGCAGTAGCAAAACACGAGTACAAGTACAATAGCAGAACTGGACGAGTATGAGTGCAGCGAATGTAGTAGCAGGATTACGCAATGACGAGTACATTACCGAAAGAGGGGATTTGTGTTGGGAAACGTACTAGTGGACGGAGTTTAGAAAATTTTGGTACTTCAAAATTGTGGAATTTCAATAGATATTTTGCGCAAATTAAAATTTAGAAAATTTGATGGAAGTTTTGATATATGGGGTAAATATTCGTATCTAAAACTAGTTTTGAAGACATTTTGGAGAGTTTAAAATATCAATAAAGCTATCTTACGAAAAAAAGTTACATAAAAAATATTATTCTAAAAAAAAAGTAATATAAATGGATTATTCTATATAAAAAAAAGTAACATAAAGGAATTAAAAGTAAAAAAAAGTAGTAAAGGATAAAAAATAAATTAACTCATGACATGTGGCAAGTAAAAAGCAGATTGTCCTTATTTGTAAGATTTAATCATTATAAATGGATTAGAAGTCAAAAGAAGTAGTTAAGGGTAAAAAGGTAAATTAACTCATGAGATGTGCCAAGTGGAGAGCACATTGTCCTTATTTGTAAGATTTAGTCCTCATATATTTAATTCAATCTTTAAATGATGTATTTGTTAAGTCATTTTTTATCAATAATTTATATGTAATTTGTTAAAAAATCTATGGCTGTTTGGATTTTGGAATATTTGAGGAATTGTCGGAGAGTTGGGGCGAAGAAGGAATTACCTAGCCCTAAGGTTGTCGAATATTGGGGATCTGGATGGCGGCGGCGGCGATGAGGCTTTGCGTGAGGCGGGGTGTGGCGACGATGGGTGGAAATCAAAAGAGAAGGAGCGACTTGGAGTAGCAGGTTTTCAGAAATAATGCGGAGAAACTCTACCACTTTGGCACCACTAGTTCTGGAGAAGCAGGGCTTCCAAAAGGCAACGGCTTTTCGTGGTGGCTTGGGCTCCAGAACAACAGAAGAGGAGCGAAGGGTTATTGAGGCGGCTTGGCGGGCTTCCAAATTTTAAACGGAGGAACAAGAAGAACTTTGTGGAGAGGCATGAGCGGTGGATGGTGCTTAAGGTGGAAGGCAGACGCTATCGATTCCGTTTTCGTTTCTATTCTCGTGCAATGTTGGAGGCAAGGGAGGTAACTTTACCATTCATTCCCTGTGAGTCGTTCGAGGTCTCCGACAACTCTGATCACTCAAAGTGGCTACCTCTGGATGTGCCTCCATTTGATCCCCTCATCACCGCTGGTCACCTACCTGAAATTAAGTTCAGGCATCTAGTAGCTGGCCCCAATATCCTTCATTGGATTCGAGACAGTGGCGCAGTACTTTCCCGGTTCGACGTCACCCGGCCGAACAAGGATGGACACAGTTAAACGTTTTTGCTGCAGAGTGTTTAATGGATGTAGCGGATAATTAATACTGTAATGTTGCTAATCAACTTGCAACAACATGGCCATGATGGTTTCCTAATCTTCTCCTGTAACAGGCCTGACAGGAGATGTTATAGGAGAGGATATAGAACTTGGGAAAAGGTTGACAATAGTATAGCAGTTCTCCTCATGTCACAGGAATGTGATTCTATGAAACATATGCAACCTCTGCCCCTGACACCATTGCCTTATGATTTTGGAAGGATAGTTGGTTGGAGTTTTCTCCATCGAGAAGGTCAAATGGTCGAACTTGCTCTCAGTGGCTCTGGAATCGACTACTGGAATTGTCCCCCCTTGGTTTTTCTCATAACATTTCAATATGGAATATTTACCACCGAGGAGAGCGGTGCCTTGGATGTCAAGTCCAGAGTGCTTACTACTTCTACTTACAGCCTAGATTCCCATGCTTCCCATCCCCACAAGTGGTACTGGGACAAATTAGTTGCCTCCGATACGTGTGAAGTCCATTTCTAATACTACTGTACGTTTTCTTTTCTCTGACTTGTTTAGCTGTTTATTGATTTATCTAAACATCTCACGGTTGATTTGCGAAAATGTGATTGATTTGAAAAATAAGTCTAACACAAAATTCCTCAACTAGTCTTCATTTTAGTGGTCCGGCTCCCTGCTTTCATATTCATCACTTGAATATATGAATAGATGATGCTCTCTGTTTAACTGCTCACAAGATATACAACATATATTTTATTTTTATGTTTTGGGAAGTAAGTAGGATTGCGCACTTTGGTCATCCGTATTGGATGATATCATCATTTGCCAAACATCTTAAATAACACTTGAACATGGACTCCATATGCATGCATTAAAATCAGTGGTATCTTACCTGAATATGAGTGGTATACAATAGATTCCATTCATTTCAATGTTCATATTCATCACCTGAATATAGAGCCCAGGTAAGATATCAAAAATGAAAATACTATGTTCTACATACTAACACCAAAAACTTTCCATGCCAGAATAAGCTGAATAATTCATGTACATTTTTCTTTTGAGATCTTAATTAGCTTCTCATGCTTTTTCCAGAACATTTTTGCGTCAACTTGTTTAATTAGGTTGACTTAGATGCTTCCGTCAATTATGAAAGTCAACGTAAAATATATATTGGGAATTACATAACTGTGTTGAAGGGCAGGGCTCAACACTACTAGCAAAAAGAGCTATACACACTGATTAAAATCAGTGTGTATAGAACCTAATAGCTACTGAAATCTGTATGGGAAGCCCAATGGCTACCCTACACTCATAGATGCTACGTCTGTTTCATTTGGTGCCGTTGTCTTTGGTCTTCCCCCACTGATAAAAAAAATCACTGTGAATCTTTAGTGGGACCCAGCTCTACACCAATATACGATATATACCATTAAAAGTCTTTGGTATTTAACATCAGTGTGAGAACTGATGAGATTTAAAAAAATAAAAAAAATTAATCTCTTTTATACAATTATAATTTTAGCTTTTTTTTTTATATACATAATATGATATTAATTAATATAATTATATTTAGTGATAATAATTAGATCTAGATCTTGATCTCGATCTCGTCTCTCTCCCTTTTCTTGGGCTTCCGGTAAGTCTCTTCGAGGTTGCCGATTAGGAGGAAGGTCTTGGCAAACTTATCGATGTTGGGGACGTTATCGTTCTGAGAGACGTAGATTCCGACCAAAATTTCTTCAAAGTAATCAAAACCCACAACTTGGCAACCATCTTCAATCTCAACTTTGTGAAACCCAAACTGAAAATTAACAACAACCCACCACACAAACCCAGAAACCAAAAAGATCACAGATTGAGAGATTGCGACATTGGGAAGTTGGGGCCTTTGGTAGATCGGAGCCTCCAGGTTGAAAGATGTCGAACAAGCAAAGCTATAAAATGTAAATGAAAAGTAAGTACATATATGAAATCAGATGCCAAAACAAAATCAAAATTGTGAAAGACAGTACCCTGTTGCAACTCTTTCTTCACCATTGCAGTAGATCAACCAATTTTATTGAGGAATCACAGTAGACAAAAGAGATTGAAGGAAAGAGACAGCCCAGTAGCAGAGAGAGAGGAGAAGAAGAGTTAAGAAAGGGGTATTCAAAAATATGAGGCTGAGGAGAGATAGAGATTCGTTTTCTTTGATCAATAAGGGAGGAGAGAGATTGGAGAAGTAGAAAGGTCTCGGTGCTATTAATTCTTGGGAATTTTTGCAAAACTCTCACTGATATCCGTGTGAGATTGATTCAAAACTCACTGATATCGGTGTGAAATTAATATTTGATGTTGTTGTTGATTCTAAATAAATTAATATCAGTCCATTTTTATATTCCTCAACACATACTGATCCAGTATGAATTAACAACGATAATACAACTGATATCCGTGTGAAATTAATACTGATGTTGTTGTTGATTTCTAAATAATTAATATCAGTCCATTTTGTATATTCCTCAACACACACTGATATCAGTATGTATTAACAATATAATACAACTGATATCGTGTGAGATGCAAACATGTCACATCGTATGTCAATCAAATATTCACACGGATATCTGTGGAAAAGTAGCAATTGTAACAGATATCTGTGTAAAACTTTCATACAGATATTTGTTGTTATTTCAGATTCACACAGATATCTGTGTATAAATGTTTTAACACAGATATCAGTATTGACAAAATACTTGGTACATACAGATATCTGTGAGAAAATCTAGACACACTGATTTCAGTGAGTAAATGTGTCAGTATTTTCATGTATGGGACCCACTCATTCAATTCTCACGGATCTCTGTATCTACAAGTTAAAACCCACTGATTTTTTATCAGTGTGAATGTCAGTGTGTTTAAAATCTGTGTGTGTTGCTCTTTTTGCTAGTAGTGCAAACAGCAATGAAACTGAAACAAAGCAAGAAAGCAAGCTCTAGAATTAATGAACTTTCTTTGTTGAATTGGGCTTGTTAACATTGCTGACCAGCTTAAATAGAAATCTAGAATCAATAACATTGTTCTGGATGTCCATATATATGGATTGGGAGTTGCAAACTGAATAGAAGTATAGAACTACTGTATTAAAACATGCAGAATCCCAGCAGTTGATTGCTTGGCTGATCTGTATAGAAATGGTTTTAGAACATAAGTAGAATCTCATGTGCATTTAGTATCATCCAATAAAAATACACACCACACACACACACACATTACTCTTGAAATTTGGCTTACCTTCTGCAGTCTCTCTTTCCATCTTGTAATATTGCCCAAACAGGCTCAGCTTCTCTGCCACCTGAATTCAAATAGTAACCCATTTTTTAGTCTAAGAGCTGAAAAGTTGTACCCTCATACCATTGACAAACAACCACTAAAGTGAGAGTGGCTCCAACCTTTCAACTCTTGTCAGTACTTAACAACCAATCCCATTCTTTGTAAAATAAACCAACACTACAATACCATACTTAACAGCACTTGGATCTACAATCCCATTGCTCCGGGGCTCCTTGTCTTCCTTGTTCCTTCCTTTCGCAAGTCATGCAATGGCAGAAGTACACTGCAAGCAGAAGCTTAAAACTTTCTTTCAGTCATTCCAGTTTGTCACAAGACAGAGAAAAGAGGGATCAAAACAATTCAGTAGCACATGCATGTCTGATAGTCTAGAATCGGAAGAATAAAAATTTTCAAGAGAAAAAGGAGAAATGTAACTAGAGATGAGTTTCAGTACAAGCAGGATCAACAATGATCGATCTAAAAGATGAGAAGTGCTTAGCTTCAAATGGGATGACTTGTGTACTTCCTTTGAGCCCCATATACAATGAAGCAATCCAATATAGATGAGCATTTCTGAATTAATGCACCTCAAGAGGGGAGAGAAAGAACTCACCAAGTTAATACCAAATAGTGCTCTGATATTGTTGCCCCCAATCAAGTCTATATGCGTAGCATTTTTTTGCCGTCTGTATGTTTTCTAATCCACCAAGAGTGTAAAGAATCTGTTAAACACAGAAAGAAAAACATCAAAGATTTGCAGAGCCACTTCATATTTTTGGGTGAAATCAGAGACGGGTCATGTCAGATACATATTGTACAATGTCGTACATTTCACTTTAGCCTCTCAGGTCTCAAAACTGGTTTTATGCATTACCAAAAGACCTCAAACATGCACAACTTTATTTGAGGCCAATTGTTTAACATCATGTTTTTAATCATCAAAATCAACTAGAAAAAGTGCCCGCGCTTTGCTGCGGGACTTATTGTTACATGGTGGAGATTATGTTTGATTTTGTAACATTACATAGTAGAAATACCAATTGTCTTTGTTGAAATTTACAGATTTTATTTGGTTTGAACTTACTGATTGTGATGGAGAAATTTGTGTAACATGTTTTAATCATGCAGTTAAAGAATTCAACAACTTTTGAATTCTTTAGCTGTATGATTAGCACATGTTACATGAATCTCACCAGAATGAATAATTTCAAATCAACTTGGTATACATAGTTTAATGGAGGAATAAACAGAATACAATAATGAGAAGTGTTTGATGGATGTTGCATAATGATACACGATCTGCATGGATATTCATCTCATGCTGCTGTTCCTTAGTCTAAGCTGTTATTGCCATATCACCTTGCTGATGAAAAGCTTTTCATTTTTTCATTAGGCACTCTATCCATGCTTCAGATGCCTGATATTGCACATCAAGAAGTGGTTAGAAAAACTGCTAAGACAGAAGTCAAGCTCTCAGTTGGTATATGAATCACAATAGAACTTTGAAGATTTTCTACATGTACTCAAATTAAACGCTATCATAATATAAGAAGCAAGAAAATACAGAGCAACCAAAACTTGAACCACAAAGCTTACTTTGAATGGGTTCACTCAGTTATTCCTGTCGCATTGGCTTCTGTTCTCTTCATCTAAAAGCAATTCATAAGCAGCTTGAATGTTGATAAACCTAGCTCCAGCTGTTTCTCACTCGACCCTAACATCAAGATACTACCGTCAATTTCTTAATGTCATTATGGTCAGAACAGCTTAAGCACACATGACAACATATCATGTTAAAACAGAGCATGATTTCAATGATAACATGTTATTGCTATTAACTCACATTCACAAAATGCAAAATAGAAAGCATAAATGCACGTCAAATTATTGAAAGTGAGCACATGGAAGAAATTTTAAAATCTCAACAAATCATTTTTGAAAGTGAATATGAAAGAAAAAACAATACTGCTGTGAGTTTAAAGCAGTGAAGAAGTATAAACATCAGATAAGGAGTTTAGATATGAATAAAAGCATACCTTTGTAGAATTCTGAAGTTGCATTTTCTGCTAAAAGTTTATTGATTGTAGTTCCCTGTAAACAAATTTTTTTTTCTAAGCTGAAGATCAAATAGAAAAGAAAACTGCTGCAAGTTTTTAGGTTGTGATAAGTGAATGCTATCAGTTTGGAACATTTGCATCAAAAAGAATAACCTGTAAAAATTAAACCGTTTGGTAACATACTGTAGACTTTTGAATCCCATAAGCAAATTTAGACCAATATATTGGTGAAGAATGAGCTATCTCTGGTTCAAGGGAATCAATTATCTCATCACTTTCAGACCTGTTACTGATTTTGAGCTTTTAAAAGTAGTTATTAACTCACTTATCTTTAAGTTTCTAACATCACCATTACCTCTGTGCTAAAATAGTGAACATGAATAATAGTCTGCTAATCCCAAACATGTTCACCATTGTGAATCGCATTTTCATTCTTCCGCCTTACCATCTACCCATTGTTGTTCAAATTCAGTTTCAACTTGCCATAGAACCACCATGATTTAAATATTTGAGATTAATGCCTAGCATCTGAAGAGAGTGATTCATTTAATTACATATAAACTCTTGCTGAAATAAAGATCAGCCTAAACCAATAGAAAAAATCGTAGTAATTCATAAGAAACCAATGATCACATGGTATATATAAGCAAATCTATCAATCTTATGATAAGAATCCAAAATTCAGGAATATGACCAAGTATGCATTCTGCATGGGATGTTTCAGCAGCTACTTCTTTGTGGACTGTTTCTCTTTCATTTGAAAAAAGGGCCATTGCAATACACCTAGAATCTCCTACGACCAATGCACTTCTGTATCATATGAGTGAACTTTACACAATGATCTATTCAGACATCGTCTAGGATTGCTTACAATTGCTAAAAAATTCAGGCCTCCTTTACAAAAGGTGAACATTACATATTTTTTCCCCATGTATAACCAAATTTATACATATATCTGATTGTGTTATCTTTGTGTTTTGAATGTTTCAGAAAGAAAGGAACGCCTATGAAGTAGTAGTCAAAGATGGCAAGCTAATACTGATTGATTTCTGAAATTCTGCAATCTATCAAAACAAAAACCTCTGTTCTTTCTTTCTTTTGTTAATTAAACATCATCAGACTCAAATTCTGGATATTACTTTGGGCTCAGTTTCTCCAGAGTTTGGCAATTAGCACAACTTTTTTGTTTTCTGGAATAGAGGCTGTATTAGTTTTACCTACGTTGTTTGTTTCTTTGTTTTTGTGTGTTTTGCTGGTTGTTTGTTAAAAAATTGTTGGGCTACTGTCATGTATGCTAGGGACACTAACCACAGCTTTGTACTGTTATGAGTTCCTCAATCGAATCAAATGAGAGACAGATGGTGGGGCACTTTAAAGCACAAAAAAAATTGATTCGATTAAGGACAGCCTCTATAAGCTCTTAAGGCACAGCCTCACAGACTCCACCTCTTCAAACTTAATGAACTCCAAGACCTTCTTCTTCACCTTCACCTGTAATTTCCCAACAAAGATAGTCCTCAGAAGCTTACTTTCGTTGGATATGTGTTGCAACTATGCAAAGTAGCCACTTCTTATCATTGACAGTGATATGTGGAGTCTCCTCTTTGGATTCCTGCAATAAATCAAATGAATCTTACTTCTCGTACTTTAAAACATTGTGCTTGGGCGCTTGCATATAAAGTCAGCAATGAAAAGCAAGTTTAATTGTTTCTAGACTTAAAATATTTTAAAGAAATTCTTACTTGTAAGCCTAAACCTCTGGCATGGTAGGAAAAGTTCATGATCTGCATGATGTAGATGGGGAAAACCAAATCCAACACTTCGATTAAATGCACCACATCAAAACTCAAGCATAACGAAATATCCTAACCAACCAACTCAACATATACCCGATCACATGCTTCCATACATTGAATATAAAGATAGGAATTAAGCTGAACAGATTAACTAACAATTTGGCCTGATCAAGTCCAATCTCATAAACCCAATATTTTTCACTGAAAACTATAACCAGTACAGTTTACAAAATAACAACAAAGATGAACTTAATTGGTTTACTTTTATATACTTAAAGCATCATTGTAAAAGTAATTGTCATTTCATCATTCATCTAATAAGAGATAGTTTTCGAAAATCACTCCTCACTTGTGCTTTAAATTTCACTTGAAGTAAAAGTCTAAAGGGTGTGTAGAAGTAAGCATCATTTAATTCAGGCCTATTAGAATAGAGGGAAGTACTGTTTTTTTTTTTTACTTTGTCAAGGGGAACCCAAAGGCTTCCTAGGCCCAAGATAAATCTCTTCGGCGCACGTGAAATGCTCCAACTGTGCATTGCAGCACAGTGCCTGACAGCTTTGACAGCTTCGGAGTTCGAATCTAAGTTGGGGAGCACACCCAACTAGGCAAGAATCACTAAGCCACTTAGGCCGTGTTTGTTAGGGGGGATTGTGTTACCCCGGCTTAATTTCTTTCAGAGTCCTCCACTCTTCAAGCCAGGCTATGCTATAGAGTCCCTTGACCAATGTTTGGTGCCAGCGGTATTAAATATAGAACCTGCAAAACCTTCAACACCAGCAAAGCTCCACAATCCGTGAAGAGGGAAAACTGCAGAAGAACCAAAGCTGTCCAAGTGGGCCGACTTCTTATTCGTCTGGGGGTGATTGGTTTCCGAGAAACAGCAAGAGAAAAACAAACCCAGCAAGAGAACCAAAGCAAGTCTGCTGGCTTTTTTCTCTCAGAAACCTCACGAGTCTCTTAATCGAAGCACTGAAGCACCAACCACCACCACCTTCACTACCAGGTTTACTGATCGCAACCCACAACTTCTTAAATTTTAGATTTTGAAAATTTCATTGCTTTTTCTTCAATTTGTGGTTGTTGTGGTTGTTGAATTGGCTAAAGTTGATGATTAGGGGATCTGGGTCGTTGAAATTTGTTGGTTTTAATGGCAGCTTTTGTGGGTTGAGGTTGAATTGCAGGTTGAGAATGATGAGAGAACGACGAACGGAAGGGAAGAGACGAAGAGTAGATTGAGTGAGTGGGGCTTCCACAATCCCATGATTTTTGGTGGGTTTGTGGTAGACGGTGTCGGGGTGGTTTTTGGGACTGTGGAGTCTCATTAAAAAGAGTCCCCTTGCTGCCAAACATGGGATAACTGGGATTGGACTAGATAAGAATGTCCAATCCAGTCCAATCCCGTGTAATAAACACCACCTTAGAGTGGTTAACAGTCCACGCCTTTTAGATGTATGTATAATTTCTCTTTTCCCACCATCGATTTCAATTTAACCAAGCCTCTCTCGAGGAGCCTTTTTTCTAGGCGATAGTACACAAAGTATTTCCCTTGTACCGTTAAGCCAATGCACACAGACCCTACACTTTTCATTGACAAAAGTGTAGTCAAGTAACAATTAGACACTTCAAATCAAATGAACCAGAAGCACTACACTCATTTTTGTTTCCGTTACATTAGAAGGAGATTGAATCCTTAATCTAGCCTAATCCTATCCCTATTTCTCATCCTCACTCACCACCTAGACTGACCTCAAGGGATTTTAAACCCATATTCATTTCAGAAAAAAAAAAAAAAAAAAAAAAAAAACATGCAATTAATCAAAAATAATTTTCAAAACGATTTAGGATTTTTTTTTTCCTTCATTTTTTTCCCAATAACAAAGAATAATAGGGGGTTGAGGGTTCGAGTACACTTGTTTGCTTGGAAGTTGAAATACCCCATATGTGGGAGACTAGTGCTTGTTCAGAAAAGGAAAAACCAGTGCTCAACATGAATGTGGAGGACCAATGCTTCGAGCATTTCCCAGACCAAGACGAAGAAGACGACGATTTTACCATTTCGCAAATTTCTTCTCTCCGTAGACCACAATTTCACCCTTCATTCTCTCCATCGGTCTCTCTCGTTGTTTCTTCTCTCTCTCTGAATATACGTTTTGTAAACGCTCAATGGTAGTTTGTTCATGAATAGCAGGTAGAGCAGAGGAAGCTATTGGAGACCCAGAAAAAGGGGTTCAAGACTCGGACAAGTCCTTTCAGTCCAACCCATGACACCCAACGAGTGAGTCACAACGCTTTTCATAACACCCTTGTTCACTTAATTAGTCCTTCTAGTCTTCGTTTTTGCTCTACTTGGATTATATGGGAAAGTGGGAAACCCAGAAATTGTTCAAGCCAAAGAAATTTTGATGATAATATATTATGTTCAATCAAACTTTGTGTCATAGCTCTTATATCCTAGTTATTTTGATGATTTTGATGGTAGTTTTATTAATTAAAAGAATTGAATGTAGTTTTGTGATTTTTGACAGAAAGTTCCTGGTGACCATCAGAAGCCTCAAGGGTAGGGTATATTCACCAAAATGTTTAGTTAATTAGCTTATGTACTTTAGTGCTAGAAGTATTGAGTTTGATGCATTTGATTGATTGATTGCCTAGTTGTAAACGGAAGAGAACCATGTTCGAGAATGTTGACAATCCTGAAGATTCTTCAGTCAAAAGCCAAGTTGAAGAGATCAAAGCAAAAATAGGAGTGGAAGCCCTCATCTTTGTAAAGGCTATGCAGCCATCAAATGTTGCCAGTGGCTTTTTGTTGGTAATTGAGTCTAAACTAAAAGCATTTTAGCAAGTTTAGAAGCATCAGGCTTGGATTGCTAGATAAACATGATTGAAGCTTTGCACTTAATTTTACTATTGACAGGCATTGCCTAAGCAATTCTGCCATTCGCATTTGCCATCTCATGATGCAACAATAATTTTACAAGATGAAAGCGGGGAGAAATACAGAACAAAGTTTATTGTGCAAAGGGACAAGAGCATACTGAGTAGTGGATGGAGAAGGTTTTGCTTTGCTAACAAGTTAGTTGTTGGTGATGTTTTAGTATTCCATTTGGTCAGGCCTTTAAAGTTCAAGGTATGCCATTTCTTTGTTTAAAATTTTACAAGACTTTCTTGGTAAAACCCCCAAATTTAGTGGGACATATTTGATGAGCCTTACTGTCCACTTTAGTTGGTTTTCATAATTTGTGAGGATGAAAGCTTATTCTGATACCTTTGAATGTGGTGTGTCAATCTGATTTCTTGATATGTATATCCTGTGCAGTTCTAGTTTTTAGTTGATTGTTCTCTGTACACACTGTTACAGGTGTACATAATGGGAACACATAGTTTAGCTGAAGTGGAAGCGGCTTTCAGCCTCTTGAAGTTTGGTTCCTGCACCAAACAAACAGCTTTTGGTACTCTCTCTATTTTACTTTGCTCCTACATAATTTTTTTATGATCTCTTAATCACTGCATGAGAGAACCTGGAAATTCTAATATGATGATATGATGAAAAATTATGCAGAGGAAATACGTCCAATGCCTCTTCCAAAAGATGACTGTCAAGTTCATATTGGTGAGAAGACAAGTTTGACATTAGATTCTAATGCTGCACTGATAGATGAGGAGTACAATGAAGAATTTGGTTTCAACATTTTAGAAGATGTTGGACTTCCAATACCAGCTACTGATTTTGGTGATGTTGAAAATACCGAGGATTTTACCATTCTTGTGAATGGTGTGAGTATAAATTCTTGTCTCTCCGAAGAGATCAGAAATAGGTATTATGATCTATGCTGCTCACAAAGGTCATTTCTGCACAACCATCTCCTCAAAAGTATTAATGGTAAGTTAGCTGCTGAAATAATAACCGAAACGATTAACATCGCTAATGCCATTAGAGCTTGCAGGCTTTCCACCCCCCATGGTGCTTATGTATTGTGGGAGAAGACTTTAGATGCCTTTGAGATTTTGGGTATGAATGTTGGATTCTTACATGCCCGGCTGAAGCGGCTTCTGAGCCTTTCTTTCAGGACCAAACAGGCTCTGATAAGGAAATCAAAGGAGGCTAAACTTGAGCAAGCTCGTGCAAAGGACAAGGTGATAACTCTTGAATCCAAGTATTGGAAATGGAAAGAGAGGATGGTAAGTGCTGATGCTAAGATAGAGGCTCTAAAGGAAGTTGCAGAGAGGCGTGAACTTTTCTTCCAGGAAGAGGCTGTTGCTCCATGGGGATGAGAAGAATTGTTTTAGCATTTGGCAATTGGCAATTGGCATATAGTTTTACGATATGACGTAGACAAGAATAGTGAAAAGAAGAAACACGCCCACACCCAGAGTCGCAAAGTTTCAAGTTCCTCTTTGCCACTTACTTGAGTATAAAATGTAGTTAATGACATAGCATGCTTCTTGCTCCTGGATTCGTATTTGCAATCTTTTTCTAGTTTTTTTTTCCTTGTAAGAAATGCTATTTACGTCCAAGTAGGAACATGATAAGAAAAAAGATTGACGTCACTTTTGTTCGAAAATGTCTAGCTAGTCCTATTGTGCTGAGGAGAAGAACAAACTTTTTAGTCATGTATGCCATTTACTTAGTATGAGATCATTGGATTCTACATGACTAGATGATGAAGAGTCTTGACGCATAAAATTAGCGCCAGAGTCAATCCCCAAGTCCCCAACTAGACAACGTGTTTGGCTCCAAAACCAGCTGGTGTGCAAACAGTCTCTTTTGAGCGTGTGGTTGCGCAGGCGTGCCAGCACCGCAGGGTGCAGTCGTTGGGGTAGTCCCGTGACCTGACTTCTTCTTCAAGCGCTGTGGACGAGGAGAGCACCAACCTCGTCACAGGATTCTTTTCTTGCCTTTCGGGAAAGGACTTTTGCCTTACGGATAAGGACTTTGGTTGTGGTTTCTTCGCGTTCACCGAATCGATACTTAGTGTTGTAGACTAAGCAGAGCAATCACTGGGAAGTTGAGAGAAGCACGGGTTTGCTAAAGCGTGACTTTAGCTTCGCTGGGTTGCGAGGGCGTTACCCTTGCTTCGCTGGAAGTAACAGTGGCGGTTGTGCTCGCAGTCGGCTCCTGGGGAGACTGGGACTGGAAGTACGGTCGCCGGGTTGATCTGGTGAGGCTGACAGTCGGCTCGCGAGGAGACTAGGACTGGCGGGCGATCACCGGGTTTCAACGAGGTTGAAAGTTTGCTCCGAGGAGGCTTTGTAATCGCTGAGATTGATTAATTCGAGAGAGGTCCTTTATCTCGCTGCTTAACCCTGTATTTATATCCTAGGGTTTTCGACTGCTCCTTGCCCTGGAAGGATTCTTAATTGAAGTTTCCTGTTTAGTCTCTACTACTCGATTTCAATAAGATTTCGTCTCCTTACGAAACACGGGATGAGCGAAACTATAAACCAAACCCGCGTAGCCTTATTTTTGGGCCGCAAGTATCGGCCCGCTGGCTCGAACCCACTAAAGGATTTTGCCAAAATTACTTTTGGGCTCAAACATTGCCCCCCAGGCCCCGAAATCAGGCCCGCTAAAATGTAACTGATTG
This sequence comes from Rosa lucieae, assembly GCA_024704745.1. NCBI lineage: Eukaryota > Viridiplantae > Streptophyta > Magnoliopsida > Rosales > Rosaceae > Rosa > Rosa lucieae. Next base: position 72,106 of record JANPXK010000992.1, read on the forward strand.
AAGGGGGCTTAGAAAGACGTGTCGGTCGCTTGAAAAGATGCCAATAATGAAGGTCGCGTCCTTTCGTTTGTGAAACGCTTTCTGTCACATCGTTTCCCTCACAAAATCCTTTATTTAAACTCACAGCCGCAACCTTGTCACCTCAGAAGCCCCTTCAGTCTCTTAAACCCAGAAAAACCCATTTCTACCAACATCCTTCCTGCAAACGATCCAGAAATGGCTCCCCCTAAGAAAATCATCATCGATCAGGAAGAAGAATTAAACGAAACGGCTGCTCGGACTTGGGGCACCAGCATCGGTGCTCGCATTCGACTATAAACCACTATTCACCGACCCCTACTCCTTTGTTTCTCCGACCATCACACCGGGTTGGGCCCAGCACCGCAAGGTGTTATCCCGGACGACGCCATCGCCTTATACGGTCTTCCTATTCGCCGGCCCATTCCAGTCCTCCGAAGGACTCCTGGAGACTTTGGCGGTTGGGGTGCCCAAAACCACCGAGCCAAGATAGGGAATTGGCCGTCCTCCATTAGTACACAGGAGATTTCTTGGTATCGCGAGACGCAGGCACGAGATCTAGGCCGCTGGAATGCAGCAGGCATCACCCACGCTATTGATTTGTGTTTCCATCTTCCTCGTGGTGGTAATCGCTCGCCACTCGCTGCCTTCCTCTGTTTCTGGAATACTGCCACCAACACATTTGACTTTAGATTTGGTCAAATGAGCGTCACTCTGTTGGACATCCTCGCCATCACTGGCCTGCCCATCGATGGTGAACCTTATGTGCATGGTCAATTTGACTCTGTCAACTTTACTTTGACCATGGCCCAGCAAGGTCGCAGCGCTCATAGTGGTTCATACCCGAGATGGTTGGCATATTATAGCCGGGAACACAATGCGACCGGAGGGATTGCTTTCCTCGAGTACTGGCTTTGTAAATTCATATTCTGCACCTCCTCTTGCAAGCCCACTGGCACTTGGACCTACTTAGCAATAGCCCTCTACAATGGCCGCAACGTCGGGCTCGGACAACCGGTATTGGGGGCCCTCTATCGCATGTTGTACCAAGCGACGATGCATCCCTTTGAGACCAACATTTCCGGCCCTTTCTGGATTTTGGATTTCTGGATCCAGACTTACTTCCAATTCTTCCTCCGCGAAGACATCCCGCTACTTCCACCGGCCGATCAACTGTTAGGTCGATGGTTTTGCCGCGAGGAAAAGTACTCATCTCCCCCTTATTCTGAATGCTTTTCTTATCTGTACTTGCTAGACGACATGCCGTACTGCGATTTAATTCTGGGCAGAAGATTCCCCTCTGTGCTCGAATATGGCTTTCTTCCTGGCGATCCTCGCTATCCCAACCGCACTCGCCTGGCTTTCCGCCGCGCAGTCTCCTGTTCAGACATCCGGATTGCTGCCGAAGAACTCAGGTATGAGCTCTATGCTCCCAATCATTTTGTCCGCTAATTCGGCCTTGTCCAATTGGTACCAGTCCCTCTGTACGACGCTTGGAACTACAACACTTCCTGGCGAAGATTCGGGCCCCCCTCCGGATCCCCGCCGGCACAGAGCATGCTCGCGCTAGTTGATCTCCCTGATTGGGCCCAGACCCTCGACGTTGTAGACGGAACCGAAGAAGGATATGAGATTTGGTGGAAAGAAGTTTCCGTCAATTGCTGGACCCAACCAGATGACGAACTCTTCGCTACCCTCTTTGGCGAGCTTAGGAATCCATATCCTGCCTATATTGAAATGCTCGCTCGTTTCTCTAAAGACACTACCAGGCCCCGACCCCTTCAAGTGGTCCGACCTGCGCGAGCTCCTCGCCCTGCCCAGGCTGGCGTGGAAATTCGTGAACCTCCTCCAGAAGTAAGTACCGTAACTTTAACCTCTACGAATTCCTTCATTGTTTACCCCTCCTAATCATCCTTATTTGTACTAGGGGAGCGCGCCGCGCCCTGGCCGCCCCACAACCAGTGCTTCCCCGGCCGCCGGACAATCTGGAAAACAGAAGGCAATGCTCGCTGAATCCACGGCTGAAGATTCTTCTTCTTCTGATGACGACGATCCACAAACCGTAAGAACCCTCTATCTTCAGGATCATACTCTGTGAATTAAATTCTAACTTCTTGTTTTTGACAGGTCGCGACCGCTATAGCTCGCAAGCGCAGTCGCTCGGACACTCACGCTGACCCCTGGGAAGGAGATGAACCACTAGCTGACCGATTGGTAAGAAGCAAGGAGCTCATATTAGAAATTGTTTATACCTCTGTCCACACTTCATGACCTTATCCTTCATAGGTTCGTCGCAGGCCATCTGGACATGCTGGGGAAGGCTCTTCAGCTGCTAGTCAAGGAACAACTGCTTCACAAGCGCCAGCACCCGTGGGCCCTGAAAATCTTCCACCTCCTATCAGCACCGTTGGCGATTCGACCTCTATTCCTGTGCAGATCATAGAGGACAGTTCACCTGAACCGGAAGAAAATGCACCCCTTCCGGATGCACCACCTGAGGATCCGATTGCTGCACAAACGTCAGCGCATGTATCGCCTAATCCCAATCCTGGTGAGGCAGTTCAAGAGCCCGCGCCGGTAGGTATCTCAGACTAAGCTCCTATGGCAGAAGTACTCTACATCTAACATTAATGCCTCAGCTCTTGTTCATCTTTGTATATCTGACAATTCTTCTCCATTACAGAGTAACATCCCTGCTGAGGAGGTCGCTGTCGCTGGTCCTGCTGAGCCCGCTGATGAGGGCGTGGTGGCTCAAGAACCTGCCCCCCAGGTTCCAGAAGTAGGCGCTGATATGAATGCAGCACCGGAACCGGTCGCTGCCCCCATCGTCGAGCCTCAGGAAGCCCCTGCCGCTGCTGCTGATGATGCTGATGTTATTGCCGACGTTCCTCCTCCCGAGCCTCCTAATAGGCTGGAAAGGCTTGTTCGTGTACTCGAAGTGGCTCCCCCAGGAGTCACAGATGAAGCGAGGGACAGTCTGCAGAGACTTCTGGGTCCTGACATTTTACTGCCGGGCGCACCTGCCAGAGCTCAAGAGTATCTGATGGTGCTTCGCCGCGAACGCACTATTACTGAAGCTGAATTCGTTGAGATATATGAGCTTCTACAAAACCTCCCGGCACGGATTAATGAGAGAACGACCGCGACCGCACAAGCTAGGCAGGTCCAGGCTCACTATCGCGGCCTTGCACAACAAGCAGAGGCGTCTCGCGACTCCTTAGGCGATCGAGCAATTCGCGTCAGGGACCTACGGATCTCGCAGAACCACCTTCGGACCCACATCCAGGACCTCCAAGCCCAATTAATCGAAGCCAAGGCCCAGTTGGTGGTGGTGACGGCCCAACTTGAGCAAGAGGAACCTCAGATAGAGCAACCCTTGGCAGCCTTCGAAGCGATGTCTCAGAACTTGGCTCAAGCACGCGAAGCAGTTCGGCAAGTAGAGCGAGCTGCTGCTGACGCTAGCTTTCGTCTAGATGAACACTTGCTTCGCTTGACCCATACGGGTCGTAAACTTTAGGCCTCTTACATCAGGCCCATTTTGCTTTGTAATTTAATATATTTAATATTCAGCCTGCTTTGCTCGGCCCAAATATCATTTAGAGTCTGACAATTAATGAAAAGCAAAACCGTTGAAAAGATAACCCCATTTTGGGCGGTTACTTCCTTGGAGACCGTCCTGCTTCCCACGCGTTTTCAATATCTTCCATTTCCGAGATTATAGCATTTAACTGCATTGATTCTCTTATTGATGGCGTTGAAAACGCCTCAACTGCTTATCGCACGGTGTGAGGTTGGCCCTTTAAATACCGGTATCCAAAGAAGAGCGATAACCAAACCAACATGTCTCTTCCAAAGATAACCTCGCAAGACCTGTTGCTCTTTCTTCAATTTCTGAAATCTTCCCTCCATGATTTCACCCTTAGCCACAAATTCTTAGGCTTCATGGCTTAATCTCAAGACCTGGGTAGGCCTCATGGCCTAATCTCAGGTCCGGCGGCATGTCTTTGGTTTCTGAAAATTTGGATGAACTTGCCAGTCTCAGTTAACCGAAGAACATGCCGCGCTCCTAACGCGGCAGAACGACATTCTGAGGAGTCCAACTTTTCAGACTGCCCGCGAGGAGCGAGTGGAGGAAGGGAGGAAGGCCACTTTGAGGTCTACCGCTCTGCCTCCGCGGTCTACCTCTGGGGCCTGGGTACGAGACTTCTGTTTTTCCCCAGGAGGTAGATGTGGTTGTGAGTCGCGCTCGCTCCGGACCCCAACTCCTGCTCGGAGGAAAGGCCCAAGGAAGGGGTATGAAGGGCCTCTTCTTTCCCTCTTCCTCCGGTACCGATGACAGCAGTGGCGACTCAGATCGGAGGAGGATCTGAGTGAAGAGAGGAAGAATGCTCTGAGGTGGTAGCGCCCAGATCCTTCTCCCCGCAACCACAACCAGTCACTTTCAAACTTTTACGCTCCTGTCAGAGCCACTTTTGTAATTGCATGTGAAATTGTATTGCTCTATTCTGTTGTATGCTTCTGGCCGCAAAGCCACTTTATGAATGAACATCTTGCTTTAACCAGAAATCTGCAAAAATTTGTTAGTCTAAAACCAAGCCTCTTGTATAGGCTCTCGCATCTATTCTTCACACGCTTTGTCAAGATAGTGAATTTGAAAAGTTGAAAACAATCACTGAGATAACTGGGATTGTGAATACAAACAAATAAAGCCTCTTGTATAGGCTGTTACATAATAGAGCCTCAAGAAGGTCTAATCAAGATATGGAGTTGCCCCCCAATGTTCAGCGGGGAGCAGATACAAAAACAATAGTCCATAGAGAGAAGGCCGAATAAGCATAGAGAAATGATGCGAGCCGATGAAGATTAAGGTTGCCCCCCAGTCTGGGCAAGAACAGGATCAGGAGGATCTTCGAACTCCCAGACACTTGGATAATATTTCTTCAGGAAGCGGCCGTTAATAGGGTTCCGATGGATGTCGCCATCGACGTCTTTGAGGTGAAAAGCGCCGCGCTCCAATATCCGGTGGATAACAAAGGGTCCCTCCCATCGCGGCGTCCATTTACCGCGACCGGTTAACTTTTCACCCAAGGGTAAAATGGCCTTCCAGACGAGGTCGCCTTCTTTGTAACTACGACCACGCGTCCTCTTATCATAGGTGCGGGCGATACGTTGTTTTTCCATCACCAAATTGTCCAAAGTTGCCAAGCGTTGCTCGCTTAAGTCTTCGTGCTCCTGCCACATTGCTTGAACGTAATCCTCGCCAATCAAATGATGCTGTTCTTGCACACGCAGAGAATGAACATTAATTTCTAATGGTAAGACAGCATCATGTCCGAACATAAGCGCATACGGAGTCGTGGCGGTGGGGTTGCGTTTAGAAGTGCGATAGGCCCAAAGTGTTTCATACAAAGTGTCATGCCATTGTCGAGGGTTCTCTACCAACATCTTCTTTAGTAAGGTGATGATTGTCTTGTTGCTAGCCTCCGCCTGACCATTAGATTGAGCATAATACGGAGTACTATGTATGAATTGAATGCCAAAATCATTGACCAGTTCCTCGACGGGGCCTCCCATGAACGCTGCCCCCCTGTCCGAAACCAGCACCTCAGGGATACCAAACCTGCAGAGAATATTACGGAAAATAAACTGGCGAATGGTAGCACCGGAGGCCTCCTTCAGAGGCTCTGCTTCAACCCATTTAGTGAAGTAATCAGTGGCGACGATGATAAACTTGTGATGCAGGGAAGAATGAGGATGGATCATCCCAATCAAGTCCAGTGCCCAGCCTCGCGCAGGCCAAGGCTTAATAATAGGCTGCATAGGAATGTTAGGAACATGCTGGACTGGACCGTGTGCTTGACAGTCCTCACAACCTTTGGCAAATGCGATACAATCCTTCAAAATGCTGGGCCAATAATAACCATGACGTCGCAGAAGCCAGCGCATCTTAGGTCCAGCTTGATGGGACCCACATATCCCCGTGTGTACCTCGCGCATCAATCTCTTAGCTTCGCGACCATAGACACATCGAAAATCTATACCATCCTCCCCACGTCGTCGCAACTCATCGCCTCGAAGGAAGTAATTCAAAGCGAGGAAGCAAATCCGCCTGTCAGCTCTGGGGTCTGGTTGTTTGAGGTACTCAATCAGCGGAATCCGCCAATCAACATCAATAGGTTCTAGTACCGCGACTACGGGATCATCTGGCGGATCAGGTCGAGCAAGCCATGAAGGTAGTGTGCGAAGCTCAACTTTCAAAATGCGCTCGCGCACGCCATACTTCAAGGTGATACCTGCAGCCAACTGAGCGAGCTCGTTAGCTGCAAAGTTACGCTCGCGTGGTATATATTCCATATCAACATCGGTAAATTGATCCAGAAGCTCGATGGCGCTATTCAGGTATGGTACGAGCAACCAACTCGCACAGCGATATTTTTCCTGGAGCTGGTTAATAACAAGCTGAGAATCGCCGCGAATCTGAACGTCCCTTACGCCCATTTCCAGTAAGACTTCGAGTCCAATGATAAGAGCTTCATACTCAGCCTGATTATTAGTACATTGGAATGTGATCTGGAAAGAATAAGAGAAGCGGTCACCAGCTGGGTTTTCCAAAACAATCCCCGCGCCAGCCAGAGTGTCCGTTCTTGAGCCATCGAAGAATAATACCCAGGGCTGTAGATAAATTGTAGCTTGATACCAAACCACGTACTCAGGGATGCACGCTTTATCTGGTCGAGTCGTAGTGGTGCAGGCAATCTCTAACTCCTTCAGTGCAGGTATTTCTAATGTAGGGTGATGTGCGAGAAAGTCTGCGATGGCCTGCCCTTTGACAGCTTTCTGGGGTACATATTGGAGCGAAAACTCTGAAAGCGCCAATACCCATTTGCCAATGCGGCCTCTCAAGATAGGCCGGGACAACATGTATTTGACTAAATCGGTCTGAGCGATGATGCAAGTGGTAAAAGATAACATGTAGTGTCGCAGCTTGCACGCTGAAAAGTACAGAGTGAGGCACAGCTTCTCCATAGGGGTGTACCTTGTCTCGCAGTCTGTCAATGTACGGCTAAGGTAGAATATAGCATGCTTGACGCCTCCCTCATCGTCTTGAGCGAGCAGGCTGCCAATGGAAGCCTCGGCTGCTGAAATGTACAGCTTTAATGGAATCACGGTTCTGGGTGGAACCAAGACTGGTGGGTTTGCCAAAAAGGCCTTGATATTGTCGAAAGCCTCTTGGTGTTTGGGTTCCCACACAAACTCATTCTGCCCTTGTAATCTCAGCAAAGGTGAGAATGGTTGGATTTTTCCTGCAGAGTTAGAGATGAAACGCCTTAGAAAATTTATCTTACCCAAAAGACGCTGTAATTCCTTTTTCGTTCGTGGGGGAGATGCATTAATGACTGCGCTTGCCTTGTCCTCGGGGACCTCAATTCCTCGCTGATGAACTATAAACCCCAGAAAGTCTCCTGCCTGGACCCCAAACACACACTTGGCCGGGTTCATCTTGAGTCTATGTCTGCGCATGCGCTCAAATACTTTCCTGAGATCCGCGATGTGATCCCCTTTCTTCTGAGACTTGACAACTACGTCATCAATGTACACCTCTAAAACCTTTCCCAGTATATCGTGGAAGATCAAATTCATAGCTCTCTGATACGTCGCACCGGCGTTCTTCAGGCCAAACGGCATGACCACATATTCAAAAACTCCTGCGAAGCCAGGGCAGCGGAAAGCCGTCTTGTGTCTGTCTTCTTCAGCGACCGGAATCTGGGGATATCCTGCAGTACAGTCCATGAAGGACAACAACTCATGGCTTGCCACCGCATCTACCAACATATCCGCGACCGGCATGGGTAAACGTCTTTAGGTGTAGCGAGATTCAAGTCTCTATAATCAACGCAGACTCTCATCTTGCCATTCTTTTTCCGGACAGGCACAATATTAGATAGCCACTGATTATACTTGGCAACCCTTATAATACCTGACTTGTGCATTTTCTCTACCTCTTCCTTTACAAGAATCTGGGTCTCCGAATTCATTAGTCGAGGTTCCTGTTTGACGGGCCTCTTGTCAGGAAGAGTTGGTAGTTGATGATAAACCAAATCTGGTGACAGGCCGGGCATGTCTTCATATTTCTCTGTGAAGCAGTCTTTAAATTCTAATAATAAGTCAGTGAGCCTTTGTTTCTCGCTAGGCTCTAGATAAGCGCTGATAGATACCTCCATAGGCTCGTCCACTGTACCCAGATTAACCTTCTCAATAGGGTCTTTAACTTTGGGAGGTGTGTCGTCTAGCGCCGCCGGGGCGAGTTGAATATTGACTTCATCTTCATCCTCCGGGTCAGAAAGTTCTTCATTAACGACCTCTAAGGTCGCGATGCGATCATAGGCCTCTTTCTCCACCATGTATGATGACAGTCATTCATGTATCGAGTGGAAGGCCTCTATCCCCTCCTCCGAGAGGTCGTAATCCATTAATCGGTTAGGGGTTCGGGCACAGCGTGGCCAGGCCTTTCCAAGCCTTCTTTTGCGAGCGTGAGCCTCCACTGTGCCAGTTCAGAGGCCGTTACCCCTGTGGGGTGGCCCTTATCATCGATGCCACTAACCTGCAATGGAGTGATAGGCTCCAAATAGTATCTGGCATCTACATAATTTGCGGAGACTGGGAATGGACGGGGATCTGCTTGGACCACCTCTGCCGTGTCTGTTTCCCTATTCCACATAACCAGCTCTTGATGAAGTGTCGAGGGCACACAGTAACTCCGGTGGATCCAGTCTCTGACCAAAATAGCACTGTAGGCCACATAACAATCCGTCACAAAGAAGGCATAAACCCCCTCTGCTGGTCTGACCTTAATATGCAGGAACAATAACCCTAAGGTTTTTGTTACAGTGCCCGCGAAATTTTTGAGTGCAAGAGACGTGGACTGGATTTTCTCCCGCTTGATCCCAAGTAAGTGCATGGTCCTAGTGGTGACAACATTAACGGCCGCTCCGGTGTCAATCATGATTTTGCTGACTTTGATACCGCCGATGTCTACCGTAATGTATAACGGTCGCATGTGCTGGACCATGGCTGGCTTTGGCTTGGAGAAGTTCATAAATGACCCCTTGTTCGGAACCTCTTCAGGTTCCGGCAAGGCCCTGTCTTCTACAGGTGTCGCGGCTGCTGAAGTGACCTGCAATGGTTGCACACCCTCTTCTTCTGTCCCCACGCAATCCTGAGCAGCGACTGGCAATGCATATTTCGCGAGAAGTACATAAACCATGTTGCAAGAAACGTCAGCTGTCTCGGTCCCCTCCATGTCGTCATCCAAATCGAGCTTGGGTTCTTCCACCGGGATATCAGTTTGGAGCTTCCGAGCCAAACAATCTACTAACGACCCTTCCGTGAGGCCTTTCACCTGGCAATGTTCAAGCCCTTGTGGCTCGAGTTCTTGCTCCACAACCGGCTTAGAGTTCTCCTGTTCCCTGTGCTCCTCTGAGGCAGAGATGACCACACTTTGGATTTTCTTGGGTCGCCATTGCAAAGTGTTGCTAACTCTGTCCTTGCCCCCCAGCCTGTCAAAGACCGAAGCCTTGACCACTGATGCTTCTTGGGAGAGCCTGCGCCTGACATGCGGACGCCGCGTTGGCGAGTTTTCCATTCGGGTAAGAGGTGGCGAGCGCTCTTTAGTAATCCTGCAAAACACACTGGGCTTTGAAGCCCCCGTTAGTGAATCTGTTTGTTTGTTAAGACCACGAGGAGGTCTCAATGGTTTAGCGGCCAGCGCTTCCATTTCTTTCTGGTATTGTTCGGGTGACTTGACCAGTTGGGAAGGTTTGATCAGGCCCTGGTCTAAAGCCTCTAGAGCGCGCTTGGCTTCACCGAACCTGCGCTGTAACTTCCTCTTCCGGGACGGGCTAATCTCCACTGCCTTGCCCTTTTCCCTGGTGTACCATCTTCCCTCTTTGATAGGATTAGCTGGAGCAGGTGGTATATAGGGCTTGGTCAGAATATCTATGCAATCGCTTCTGGTCTTTTCCTGTTTCGGATCGCTGGCGGCTGCTTTTAATTTCAGGAATAAATTGGAGTCTCTGGGGGATGATGGTGATGCCGTCTTCTCCCGTTCTCTTGGGCTGGTAGGCTGATAGTTCCGCGACGATGAGGCCCACTTGACTGGTGGTAGGGAACCAAAGTGAAATGTCTGCTCGATTTCCTCGTGCGGCATTTGGATACCACATTCCTCTTTACATCGCGAACACAGAATAACGGGTGAGGCCTGGTTGGTCGCCTCAATTCTATTCTTAATTGGAGCTTCATCCGCGATGGACCTATGAACCTGTTTACTCGGAGCCAAATCCAGCGTTGGTTTCCGTTGCCGCTGTTTGTTCCAATCCACATTGACCATATTGATCCCGGTGTCAGGGAAAGGATCCACGTCAACTAGTGCCGCCGCGGTGACCGGAGCTTCTACCTGCAAACTGCCGTTATTAAGCCATACTTGAATCTGGTCTTTGAGCTTTACACAGTCCGCAGTGTTGTGGTTCCACAGATTATGGAACTTGCAGTATTTCTTTCCCTTCAACTGCTCTGGCCGTGGAAAAGGCCCAAAATCAGTCTTCACCATCTTCGCAGCGATCATCTAGTCGAGGATCTCGTGAGCTTTGTTGGCATCATAGGTATATGCTGCGAACTCCGGTTTGGTGAAGGCCATCGACTTGAGCTTAACAGGCTCCTTGGAAATCTTCAACTGCTTCAAGGACGGGTTTTTCTTCCCGGTCAGTTCATAGGCTGCTATGTCATTATCCTCATCCTCTTCGTCATCCTGGACCACTTCTCCAGCGGTGTGATGGTAATAAGGGTCGTAAGTGGTCGGCTGGTAGCTCAGGGCCGCTACAGTACGGTGTTTACCGGGCACGTACGTCCCTCTGGAAGCATTCTTCCTTGCATCTGTTTCTCTGAGGAGATGCTCGAAGCTGCCCACCTCCGTGATGAGTTCTCCCATTGACTGAATCATGCTGCCATGCTGCTTCTTTCGTTGTCGGGGCTCCAAGCCTTTGACCGCCAACTTGACCAACTCCTTCTCGGGCAGGATGACATTTAATTTGGCCTTCTGGATTTGAAAGCGCTGAAGATAAGCGACTGCTGATTCTGTAGGCTGTTGGGCCATCTGAGTGAGAGAAGCCAGGTCTACTTCAAGTTCAATATTTCCAAATGTCTCACGGAAAAGTAGCTCCATTGCCGGCCAATCCGCCACTGTTCCTGGTCTGAGTTTAGAAAACCATCTGAAGGCAGCGCCGGACAGCGAAGTGCCAAAGATCCTGCACTTGAGGACATCATCATTCTGGTACTGGCCACATTGCACCCTAAATCTGGCCAGGTGTGTTGCCGCATCTTCTGTGTCCTCCCCTGAAAAAGTAGAGAAAATAATGTTCTTATAGCCTCGGGGGAAGGGTGCGAGCATGATGTGTGGCGGGAAAGGTCCCTCATATACCCCATCCGGCTGGGCTCTAGGGTTTACCAATCTGATCATCTCCTCTACCTCATCACGTCTCACATACTCTGGGCCTGGAGGTGGCGGAGGAATCACCGCAGCTCGGTGAGTAGTTTGTCCAGGGGTTGCTTGGTTTACCATTGTCGATCCTTCCCCAACATGCACAATGCGGGTAGTAGCTTGTTGTTGGAGAGTTACTGCAGGCAACACCTCTTCCTTCGACAAAGCTGTTATCTTGATCGGGGCGCCAGTCTGGTCGAGCGCAAAATAACTTCCCGGCAATTCTTGATATACCACTTCTGCTCCGTCGCTGTCGTACTGGACGAAAGTCACAGGTTCTGACGCAGTTCCTGCACCCTTCGAGACTTGGTGTTTCTTGGTGGCCTGTCCACTTGATGAAGCAGTCTTTTCTTTGCTGCCATTAATAACCAAGGCTTATTCTTTGTTCTTCGATGGAGCAGTAGCAACAGTAGCTGAGGAAGAACCAGCATTTTGGTTGGTCTTCTCGCGTTGATTTGGTGGCACGTACTTGCCTGAACCGGATGGCTGGCCAAGAGAGCCAAGGATAGCATTAGGATCCCCTAAGGTCTTGTTCATTACATCTCTCGCCTGGTTCAATTCGGCGCTCTGCATAGCCACCTCAGTTGCCAAGTTGGCCCCATCCTTGCGAAGATCTGCCATATTCGACGCGGTTTGCTTGGTATGCTCCGCTATAGCGTTCAAAATTGTCCTATGACGCTGATCCTGTTCGGCAGCGATGGTTACAGCTTGCGCCTTCAAGGCACTCTCTGTTTGTGTAATCTACTGCCGGGTATTCTCCGTGTGTAGAGTCATACGCTGCTCAATTTCGCGGATGAGCTTTTCTGATTTTGTGGTTTCTCTGGCAAAATCAGCGTCCATCTTCTTGCGATGATTGTCGACATTCTCCATGAGGATTGCGAGTGTTTCCTCAATGGTTGCTCCTTCCGGGATAGGCTTCGAAACAAAAGCCTCTTCTTCTCCACCTTCCACTGCAGTGTTGACAGTGGCGGGAATAACAGGCTCGCTGGCCTGATTAACATTGACGCTCTGACCTTCAGTCGCGGTCGAGCGATTCTCATCTTGTGCAGTTGACATACAGGGTGATAGGGGCTGAAGAGAGAACCGTTGCGTCACTTGTTCTTCAGAGAGACCACGACAGTCCGTACGAGAATGCGGTCTGTAACTGGAGGTCTTATGCTTTGAGCAGTTAGCGTAGCCCTTTTGGTAGGGGTTATCGCTAGACTTCCCAATGGTTGCGTTCACAAAGAAACACTATTGTGTTGTCCCACTGGGCGTGCCAAAATGTTTGGCTCCAAAACCAGCTGGTGTGCAAACAGTCTCTTTTGAGCGTGTGGTTGCGCAGGCGTGCCAGCACCGCAGGGTGCAGTCGTTGGGGTAGTCCAGTGACCTGACTTCTTCTTCAAGCGCTGTGGACGAGGAGAGCATCAACCTCGTCACAGGGTTCTTTTCTTGCCTTTCGGGAAAGGACTTTTGCCTTACGGATAAGGACTTTGGTTGTGTTTTCTTCGCGTTCACCAAATCGATACTTAGTGTTGGAGACTAAGCAGGGCAATCACTGGGAAGTTGAGAGAAGCACGGGTTTGCTAAAGCGTGACTTTAGCTTCGCTGGGTTGCGAGGGCGTTACCCTTGCTTCGCTGGAAGTAACAGTGGCGGTTGTGCTCGCAGTCGGCTCCTGGGGAGACTGGGACTGGAAGTACGGTCGCCGGGTTGATCTGGTGAGGCTGACAGTCGGCTCGCGAGGAGACTAGGACTGGCGGGCGATCACCGGGTTTCTACGAGGTTGAAAGTTTGCTCCGGGGAGGCTTTGTAATCGCTGGGATTGATTGATTCGAGAGAGGTCCTTTATCTCGCTGCTTAACCCTGTATTTATATCCTAGGGTTTTCGACTGCTCCTTGCCCTGGAAGGATTCTTAATTGAAGTTTCATGTTTAGTCTCTACTACTCGATTTCAATAAGATTACGTTTCCTTACGAAACACGGGATGAGCGAAACTATAAACCAAACCCGCGTAGCCTTATTTTTGGGCCGCAAGTATCGGCCCGCTGGCTCGAACCCACTAAAGGATTTTGCCAAAATTACTTTTGGGCTCAAACACAACGAAAAGCAACACATGATTCAACCCTCATATTAAATGAAAAATTTAGAATTAGATGTTAGACTGAAACATTCAACCTGATTGGAGAGAATGTCTATGGTATATTAATGTATCAATACATCATGTATTCTTATACTACCTTGATTTGATCTTGAACTAGTGTACTTTTATATTGGTACGTTAATGTAATGTAGACGAATCCCAATCGGCAAATAAATTGAATTAGACCGGAAGAGTAAGAAGAACCGACAAGGCAAATCAATACTTGTTAAGTGAAACTTATTTAGAAAAAAAAAAAAAAAAGATGATACCTAATTAGATTATCATGAGTATATAATGAATTCAGCACTTGAACAACAACACTCTTTATGTAGATTTATAACTAATTTTCAATAATATTTTTTTTTAGTAGAAATGATACTTTCTTTTTTCACCCCACCTATGTTAATAAGATATGAACATATTACCTCTATAATGCTGATTATTCTAGATAACTAACGGATAATAACTCACTGATTTTTCAATGGTACTAGATGGTCGAGATAAACAACAGGTAACTGCTTCTTCTGGAGATCTTATTATGTTAGATTATTAGTAATAATTGATATGATTGCGGACCTTTGTGTATTCTCAGAGAAATTAGTATTTCCGAACAAGTGGACTATCTACTTAAGCAAGCCACTAGTGTAGACAATCTTTGCAACATGTATGAAGGTTGGACACCATGGATTTGAACTTGTGAAGCTACTGCCTTCTATATGTATGAGGCGGATTAATTGAGAATGGGGTTGGTTACACCGGGAATTAAGGGATTAATTGCTTCAGCAATCCCGTCTCTTTTGGATTCATATCTCCTGATCATTTAAATGAGCAATGGTGATTATTTCATAAGAAATTGGCCTTCAATGTCTAATAGCTGCAGTTGTTGGTGATATCTGGTTCATTAGACCTTGCCCTTTCTGCAATGGCCAGCTGTGTCTTTGGTGGAGGATAACTTGAAATTTTTCAAGTGTTATCTTCCTCTAAATTGTGGTGTCTTGGGTGAGATTATGCATGTGGCTTGAGAAGCAGTCTCATGTGGGACTCGTGTTAGTTCGTATTTGGTGATTGCTAAGTTGTCTTCCCTGCTTATAAAGATGGTACAACTTCGCAGACACCATTGTGGCAGACTGGCAGGAGAATGCCATGTGAAGCACTATGAAGAAAATTTCAGATTTTAGCAGCAAGGTGGCCTGGTGTAACACAGTTGTCCGTCTGAGTTCAATTCTCAGTATCATGAGGAGCACTGCCACTGCCCACAAGGAGTCTGTATCACAAGTTTACTACCAATGTGAGTACATGATTACTGTCTTCTTCTAGTTTGTGTACTTGCATTTTCTGTCATTGCTCTTTTGTGTTAAATGGTAATACATATTTAGCCAGGTTGTCCAGTTCTTTTGGCAATTACTGATATGAGGATGTCTTCCTCATTTGTAGGCATCAGCTCACTTTTGCACGGTTGCATTTGGTTTTAGAAGATCTTACCTCAGCATACAGGAATATCAGAAGTATCAAACATCCACAATATAGGAAATTCTTGATTTCGTCAATGACATCTGTCGACCACCTCTTCCTTTTTGGTCTGAGAATTTCTTTGTTTGATAATAAGTATTCTTATTAAAGAGAGATCAATTGCTAAATAAGGTTCTCTGTGATACACCTTTTACATTACAAATGATATTTTAGTCTCGGGTATGTCCTAGGTAAATTGGTAAATCAAATTTGTTGGTCCAAAAAAAATTCCTAGTCTTTATTATAAAGGAATTTTTTTACTAGTCTTCGACTGGAGGGCAGTGAAGAAGTAGAGTATAACTTTCTTGGTAATGACTAATGGCCACTGTTTTCTATCCATTCATTCTTGAAAAATGGTAATACCACTAGCTTGCTGTGGTTTCGGACATTCTCAACTTTGGATAAGAAACAAGAAACTTGACACATCACGTAACCGACCAATGTGGTTGCTTGTTTCTATCACAGCCAACAGGTATTTCTTCTTCAAGCGTGCCTGTACTGTGTGCATGCTTCTTATATAAATATCGACCATACCTAGTTCCTATCTTCAAAACAATCCCAAGTTTCAGAACAATATCCCACTCTCTAATTTCGGGAAGTACTTGAAGTTGAAGATTTCTCTATCTTTGATCTATAATCGTTGAAGATTTCGAGTCATGTCTGCGCTGGTGTATATGTGGAGTAATGAGACCAAGGAGCAGAGCCAGAAGGATCAAACCCCTTCGTCGAATGCCTCGGCCTCATCAAGCACTAATGTTGGGGTTAACCAAAGGAAAGGAAGGATGAGCTCGTCAACCTTGTCAGCTCCTGTTTTCGGCAGAGTCCTGCGTGTCAACTCACTTTTGACACGCTATTCGTCCGAAGCCCCAGTTTCCATGCTTGTAGAGTAGTTTAGCCCTTGAAGATGGGTAGTTGTGTCAATTATTTTTGTAATAATGAAAGTACATATGGTAAATTTAAGACCCCATAGAACGTCTCAGTGCATGAACATGATATTGTCAAACTATTGACTTGAGAAGACCATTCTGAATTGTGTAATTAAGCCAACACTATCACATAATCTAATTACGCTAGCTAATTACTGGTATTATACAACTTCACTTGATAGAAGACAGAAAACAAAAGTGTTGAGATTGGTAAAGTAAGGCCGAGGGGACCCAACAGTCCATGGGAACGGAAAAAAAAGTTTGCAGCCATTCTTGAGTCTTGACCAAAGTCACCTGAAACGCGGAACGTTTCGATACGGATACGCGATACGGGTACGCAGTACGCTGGTTTTTACGGTACGCGGTACGCTATGATATATTAGCTAATTTTAATTAAAATAAATTACTTATGATAAATAAAATTATTAAAAAATAATAATAAAGAGATTCCTAGTCCTAATCCTAAAGGACTTTTATTTTACCTAAATACCCCTTACTAACATACTATGACAACCACATGGAGGATAAACAAGTAAATTAACAAATAACAGAAAAATAAATAATAAAGAAAGTTGCTTTTGTTTAAGGATATCTCTATTTGTGTTTGGCTCAAACTCTAGGTTACTTGACCTAGTGGTAATAGGGTTTAATTAGAAGAATCTAGAGATTATCTTTCCTTGTATGATTCAGACTCTATGCATTATAATCCTCTATATAAAGAGGCCCCTATTATCAATGAGAACACATAGCAAATTCCTCTCAAATTCAGTTTCTCTACAACACGTTATCAGCACGAAGTCCTAACCCTGAAACCCTAAATTCGTAACCTTCAAATATCAGAAACCACCGCCGCCTACCTTGAAGCTCTTAATCCCAGGAACCCAGAACCGGCGGCACCACCCACAAAACCGGCCGGAATCAACCTGAACCAGCCACCGGAAGTGTTCAAACCGGCCTCCCAAGAAGAATCCGAAGATCTCCCGTGTGGTTCGCAATCTCCCCTCACATTTACATTGGAATTACCAAAAGGAGTTAGACGACTACCACTGTTTTGCATTAACTAGTTTATTAGATTAGATTTTCTTTAGTTAAAGAAACGATGATGTAATTCTGTTTGGCTTATTAATAAAAGTTGAGTTCTTTTCTTTACGACTCCTTTTTAATTACGAGCTTTTCTTTTAGGAATGGATGAACTTCAATGTCTTGCAGATAGTGCGACTACGCACACCATTCTACGACATAGGCAATTATTCTTAGAGATGTTGCGTACATATTCCTCTGTGACTAAGATGGCTAGGCCATCAAGTTTAGTTCAAGGACATGGAATGGCTCAATTCCTTTTGCCCAATGGCACTTGATTAAAGTCACTGAAGCTCTCTACACTCCTAAGGCAAATCGAACCTTATTAAGCTTTAAAGATATAAGAGCCAACGGATTCCATGCGGAAACGCATAGTGAGAACGGAATAGAATTCCTTTGTATTACCTCTAATGATTGTGGACAGAAGCGCATCTTAGAGAAGCTTATGTGTCAATCTAGTGGACTTTATGTCACTACAATTTGACCAATTGAGTCCAATAATGTAATAAGAGAAGATCTCTTGGATTCAAACACATATTGGCTTTGGCATGACCGACTAGGACATCCTGGTCGTGATATGATACTCTGTATACTTAAAACTTCACACGGGAATCCTTTCTTTAGAGTGAGAAGAAGAAAGAGTCACAAATTGATTCCAGGACTTAGCAAGACAGCAAAAATTGCAGCTTCTGGCGCTGCTGCTGTCTTGGGCCACCGAAAGGCCACCCTTGTACGCCACAAATGGCGCCAACCATGAGCATGACGCCATGGTTGCTCCTCCTAGTGGCCATGACGCCACACAAACCTATTTCCATGGCTCTAACGCCATAATGGGAGATCGATGTAGTCACACACTTTGCTTCTAATAGCGCTACAGACGCTCCGGCCCAACCCAAATCCTCATTGGTTGCTTCTAAGGCCCCTCGCTCATTTTGCAAAGCCTGCTCCTTCGGGAAATTAGGACCGAGACCATCCTATGCAAAGGATCCTAAAATACTCATTCCGTTCTTACAGAGAATCCAAGGAGATATCTGTGGACCAATTCAACCATCATGCAGACCTTTTAAATACTTTATGGTATTGGTTGATGCGTCGACACGCTGGTCACATGTCGCGATGTAGTCCACTCGAAATGCTGCTTATGCTAAACTCCTCGCCCAGATTATCCGTCTATGGGCTCACTACCCTGACTATCCTATTAAGTCCATTTGACTTGATAATGCTGGGGAGATTACATCGAAAACGTTCGATGACTATTGCATGTCACTAGGGATTGATGTAGAAAATCCAGTTCCCCATGTTCATACTCAAAATGATATCGCAGAAGCCGCTATCAAACAACTCCAGATGATAGCACGGACATTGGCTATGCGCACCAATCTCCCTGTTTCTGCTTGGGGATATGTAATATTGCATGCAGCGACACTAATTCGTCTACTACCCACTGCAACCCAATCTTACTCTGCATTACAGCTAGTGACTGGGTACGAGCCTGTTATCTCGCATTTACACATTTTTGGGTGTGTCATCTATGTGCCTATTACGCCGCCACAACATACTAAGATGGGTCCACAACGACGAATGGGCATCTATGTTGGCTATGAATCTCCAACCATTGTCCGCTACCTTGAACCCTTGACAGGCGATCTCTTTACAGCTAGATTTGCGGATTGTCACTTTGATGAGACAGTCTTCCCATCATTAGGGGGAGATAACAACACAGATGTTCAACAAGAACGACAAGAATTGTCGTGGTCTGTCCCCACTATGTCTCATATCCCCGTACCGCACAGTCCGAACTTGAAGTGCGAAGAATAATCGAGCTCCAGAACGTAGCAGACACTCTGCCTGATGCATTTTCTGATGTTGCCAAAGTGACGAGATCACACATACCTGCTGCAAACGTGCCTGCAAGGATCTATGTCCCAAATACTGGACATCACGCCACTCCTGTGACATCAGGAGATGGCGCCATTACCCAGCATGGCAATGATGTGGCATCTATGGTCGCAGGTCCCGCAAGGAAGCGCGGTAGACAAATTGGTTCGAAGGATACTCGCCCTAGGAAGAAAGCGAATGAGACACAAACAAATCCTTTTATCATCGATACTCAAAATCCGTCCCATGAGAATGTTCCGGATTACGGTTATGTCCAAGAGACATCATTGGGGGACGCCTCAATGTCAGAACATATCCATGAGAACGTACAGATCTCTGTAAATTACAATAGTGTACATGGGACGTGGGAAAGAAACTCTATCATCATTGATGATGTATTCGCGTATTCAGTGGCGCGTGAGATTATTGAGACCAATGACATCGAACCACGCTCAGTTGATGAATGCCAACGTAGAGCTGATTGGCCAAAATGGAAAGATGCAATCCAGGCAGAACTTGATTCTCTAGTGAAAAGAAAGGTATTTGGCAAAGTTGTACCAATACCGCCCAACACCAAACCAGTTGGTCACAAATGGGTATTCGTTAGAAAGCGTAATGAGAAAAACGAGATTGTAAGATACAAAGCTCGCTTTGTGGGGCAAGGCTTCTCACAACGCCCTGGAATCGACTACGAGGAGACCTATTCTCCCGTAATGGACGTCATTACGTTCCACTACCTTATCAGTTTGGTAGTTTCCGAAAAATTGAACATGCAGCTTATGGATTGGTTACTGCGTATCTATATGGGGATCTAGATATGGAAATATACATGAAGATTCCCGATGGAATTAAGTTACCCAAATCAAGTGGCTCTAAACACGGAGCGCGTTTGCGATTAGATTGAAACGCTCACTATATGAATTGAAACAATCAGGACGAATGTGGTATAGCCGTCTAAGTGACTACTTGATTGGAAAGGGATATGTCAACAATGAACTATGCCCATGTGTGTTCATAAAAAGGACAAGTTCAAGATTTGCAATAGTAGCGGTTTATGTTGATGACATGAACATAATTGGCACCCTTAAAGAGTTAAGGGAAACCGCTGAATACTTGAAATCCGAGTTTGAGATGAAAGATCTTGGGAAAACACGGTTTTGCCTCGGTTTAGAACTTGAGCAACGTAGAGATGGTATCCTGATTCATCAGTCAGCTTATACCTAAAAGATGCTTAGGCGTTTCAATACTGGCAAGATTAATCCTTCAAGCACCCCAATGGTCGTCCATAGTCTTGATCCAAAGAATGATCCATTCCATCCAAAAGATGACGATGAAGAAGTGCTAGAGGTAGAAGTGCCATATCTAAGTGCAATAGGCGCATTATTGTACTTAGCACAATGCACAAGACCGGATATCTCATTCGCTGTGAACTTGCTAGCTAGATATAGCTCTGCGCCAACACGACGCCATTGGACTGGTGTTAAAGATATCTTTCGATACCTAAGTGGTACGATCGATATGGGCTTGTTCTATCCCTACAGAGAGAAGATGGATTTGGACCCATCTAGTGTCAGGGACGCCACATATGGTGAACCGTGTTCCCTCTCCCCACCCCAAAACGATATAAGTGTTTTGGAAGGTTTTGCTGATGTTGGATACCTCTCTGACCCACACAAAGGTCACTCCCAAACTGGTTATGTTTTCACCATGGGAAAGACCGCGATATCTTGGGGGTCTAAAAAGCAGACCTTAGTCGCTACCTCTTCGAATCATGCAGAGATTATTGCTCTTCACGAAGCAGTTTGTGAATGTATATGGCTTCGATCCAAAGTTACGCATGTTCGAAGCAATTGTGGTTTGAAGTCTACCACAGATGAGCCAACGAGCATTTATGAGGATAATGTTGCTTGCATTGAACAAATGAAGCAAGGCTACATCAAAGGCGACAACACCAAGCACATATCTCCCAAATTCTTCTATAATCAGCAACAACAGAAGCTCCTCAAGATCAAAGTGAACCAGGTTCGATTTGAGGACAATGAGGCATACTTGTTTACTAAGTCATTGCCCAAATCCACGTTCGAGAAACATGTGGCAAGAATTGGCTTGCGGAAATTATCTAAACTCTCATGATCGTAGTCATCAGGGGGAGGCACAGACATCAGGGGGAGATGTCTACATGTTCGTCTTGAGTAGTGAAGGGTGTGTTGTGCTCTTTTTCCCCTTCGACAGAGGTTATTTTTGTCCCACTGAGTTTTTGTTACTTGGCAAGGTTTTTAACGAGGCAACGAGAGAAGCACCGCGTTTAGACAACACAAGGGGGAGTGTTTAAGGATATCTCTATTTGTGTTTGGCCCAAACTCTAGGTTACTTGACCTAGTGGTAATAGGGTTTAATTAGAAGAATCTAGAGATTATCTTTCCTTGTATGATTCAGACTCTATGCATTGTAATCCTCTATATAAAGAGGCCCCTATTATCAATGAGAACACACAGCAAATTCCTCTCAAATTCAGTTTCTCTACAACAGCCTTTAATTTTTAATTTTTTTTTTTGTAGATAATCATCATCAGCTTAATCATCTATTCTTTTGACTAAAAAAAAAAAAAATCTCAATTCACGTCGTGAACAACAATGCTTATTAGAGAAGATGCTAAGAAAGCCGTCGCCAAAATCTCATATTCAAGAACATGGGTGAGGCACCGACTCAGTCTTCACCCTTCACGAAGAAACCGCCGCCGCCGCCAAAAAGAAGTGGTCGCCGGATCGCCGAATCTCTTCGTTCTTCAAGTTGGATCGCTATGTTTGGCGTTGATTGATTTTGAATCGGAAGAGCAACTTTGGTTGGCTTCCTGGGTCTTTCTGGTGTAATTGGGAGAGCATTGTCGATGGGTCTGAGTGCCATTGGCCCATTGCCATGAGATCAGAGACGAATAGTGAGACAACAGAGAGAGATGGGAGAAAATGTTTGGGTTTGGTGTGGGTTTGACTGATAGAGAGTATTACAGATCTGGCGGCATATATGGGATCGCTATGTTTGCCAATCCGGATCGCGAACGCCCCGCGATTGGGTTCGTCCGATCTGGAACGCGGGTCGCCGGCAGGTAGAGCGTTTCCGGTGACTTTGGTCTTGACTAGCTAATGTGAATGCTCATATGTATTCACACTGAAGTTTCCACTGATGTTTCAGTGATTCACAACTCGATTACTTTCGTTGAAGGTAACAGGAAACTGCTCTGCACATTGCCAATCAAACACCATAGAACGTCTCAGTGTGATATTGTGGAATTATTGACTTGAGAAAACCAGTCTGAACTATGTAATTAAGCCAACACTGTAAGCTATGACATGGCTTACACTACAGGAAAACAAGCCATTTACGACGTGCAAAGCAAGCTGTAAATGACAATTTACGACATGCAAACTTGGGCAAAAATGCGCCCTTATAGACCGTGTCGTAAAAAACGAAATTTTTTTATCTTTTTACGGCGTGCAAATAATAACCCAAAAGCACGCCGTAAAATTTGGTATGCACGCCGTAAATGACCTAAAAGCACGCTGTTAAACTTGATATGCACGCCGTAAATTTTGGTTTAAGGCATGCTTTGCACGCCGTAAATTCAAATTTTTTTATATAATATATATACACACACACACTTTGTTGTTCCAATGTCACCCAAAAACTTTATAAATAAAAACGAATAAAAAATATGTCTAATTCTTTGCTTGTTGCAATTTCATAAGAGAACCTTCACTTGTATAAAAAGTTAAGCAGTATACAAACAAATGCTGTGGAAGCAATCACAAATGAACCTTATAGCAAAACCAATACAAATAAAATGAACCTAAAGTGGTAGTGTAAAGCCACTGGGGTGGATTGCCTCAAAACATTCACTGCACATTGCCACATTCCACTTCAAATACATCTTGTTTCTTGCAAACAGGGCACTGAGGGCACTCATCAGACGCAAGGGAGGCGCTCTGGACATGAAGCCATTTGTAGATGCAAGGCCAGCAGTACAGATGGCCACAGAGGATGACCACTGGCTCGTGTGCAAAGTCTGAGCACATGTTGCAGTCAAAGCTTCCTTTAGAATTTTCAGAATCAGCTATTTGCACCTAAGATGGACTTCCATTCATGTGCACAGTATTGCTGCATTTCCATCTTTCTGCTCTTCCAATTTGATTCTTCCACCTGAGATAAGATATGAAACCAGTTAATACTAGACTCTTAAGCTACCTGATCTCGTTAGCTTATTATGAAATCCTCTACCATCAACTATAAACCATTCTTGATTCGTTCTTTAGTTCAAAGTTCCAAAGTCCAAACATATAAATATAACCATGAACCTCAAAATTCAGAACAAAACAGTTACTGAATTAGAGATCAAACTAACAATCTTTCCACAAGCAAAACACGGTTGCTTAACATAACTCTACAATGCATTGTAAAGTACTCACTCACTTATATCAAACACACTAACAAAAAAGCAGTTTTTACAACTAGCACCCCTCATGGAAACTTGTACCTAATTCCCCACCAATTCCAATTCCTTTACTTCTTATTAGTCAATTTCACCTCAGTCATATACATCGACATAACAGATATCATTGAAGAACAAAGGAAAACCAACTCAGGCTCCAGTGTTCCCCATCAGGCACAAAAGAAACAGCAACTTTTTATGGTTTTCTTCCTATCATCCCAGTTCTAAAGCAGACCCAGATCTGAAATGAAGGATTCACTGTACCCCTTTCCAAGACACGCAGCTTAGTTGAGTAGTTCAATGCAAGCCTACACATCTTACCATCATCCACACATGAGATTAGAAACATACTACTAGAAGAGCTGTCAATCTGCAAAGTGGTAATTCATACCAGCTGCTATTATACTAGTCCTAGAAATTACAGAATTTTAGAGATGCATAAAGACACAACTTTCTACGACACTCATTTCCTAAAACTTCTTATCCATCTACCTTTATAAACTGCACGGTCTGATACATAAGATGTACACTGGTATCTTTGCCAAATATACCTACCTTATTCTAATCATCAGCGAATCATTATCAAGAAATCATTACGGTAACCATCATTGACAGGTGACTTTACCTCAAAGCATGTATGGTATAGAAGACATAAAAAGGAGAACTAGATTTTCTTTTGTCTCACTTCCGTATCATTTCTCATTTTTATTAAGCTTATGTTAGAGAACATTAAATATATAACATTACATGCCTTCTGATGCAAAGCTAGTAGAGAACAACCATTTGAGAATACTACAATATAATCGCTAAGGCATTGCAATTGATAATTGATAATTCCAATAGCAGCTAAGCACAAGTCTTTCAATTGATAATTCTATTCTGAAACCCCAAACAGAGCTTAAGGGGAATTTAATCGAATACCTGGTGTGCGATAAACACTCACTTCTTCAGGCGCAGATGAAGCTCTGAGAGAGAGAGAGAGCAGAAATCGATTTAATCGAAAATTGAACAAGGAAATTTCCAGGTCCAAAGATGCAAAATCCAAATACAGAATCAAATTCAACAGAAAGATCAGAAAACCTAAATCGAAGCTTACCTCTGGACTTTCGAATTGCTTGTGAACTGGTTCGCCGATGGCGAGAGAAACGCTCTCCGGTTGCAGAATCGAACATGAATAAGGAAGATTTGGAGTACGAATCTGACCTTCGCAAACTCAGGACTCGAGCTCTTCGTAATCGGTGATGGCGGTGCGACGGCGTCGTCCGTCTCGGTCGACGTCATCGCGGCGGTGCTTGGGAGGAGAAATGAGACAAAGGAAGGTCCGGCTCTCAAGGCTTTTGGGAGAAGAAGAAATCGATGGCTCTCGACGGCTTAATCTTCGTCCTTTATCGGACGAGAGAGAGAGAGAGAGAGAACCTCTGACATGAGACTATGAGAGGGAGAGATAATTAACAAATTTTCTAATGCTTTTTACTACATAAACATGGCGTGCTTTCGTCGCGCGCCTTAAATTTTATTCTAAAATTGTGAGTTTTACGGCGTGTATTAAATGCACGCCTTAAATGATATTCATTTACGGCACGTATTAAATGCACGCTGTAAATCACGTGTTGTGGATGATCATTTTTCCTGTAGTGTTACATATGGAATTGGACATTGTTTAGAGTTCATACACTGATATGCGAGTGTACATATATTCATATAAATATGTAATTTGATCAGAGTTTAAACAATAGGTGTATAAGCTGTCAATTAATCTTGACTTATGGATAAGCTTATATATATTATTTTGAATTCAAAATAGAAATACAGTTGCAGAGCAGTTAATTAGGCAGTTAAGCAATGAAATCAGTTTCTTTATGGATGAAACTGATTTGCTGCATTGCTATATGTATATGTCAGATTGGTCCCTTCTTATGCACGAGTTGTTCTTGTTGTTAGTCCCATATACTAAAAGAACATAAGGTGAAATCAGTTGAAGGCTATCATGGACAGTGGGAGTGCATTGAGTAAGTTTTCTGGGTTCATAATCTTGTGTTCTTGTTTTCTACAGGTTCAGGATTGATATGTTGTTTTCAATCCCTATTTCATACTTACATTCAGTGTTAGAGTTTGAATGGAAATCAGTTTCCATTGAAGAGGATTAGATCTGTCTCAAAGGGATCCGTTAAGGATTTTCTTCCTCACTCGGATCCATCTCAAGGGGATATTACCTCTCCAAGATCTGTCTAGAGGAGATTTCACCTCACTTGAATCTTCCTCAAGGAGATTTCTTCTCACTTGAATTTAACTCAAGGAGATTTCCAAACACTGTCGGAACATAATTCAGTTTTTGAATATACATGATTTGATCTAGTATAGGTTCTAAATTATGTGTTTGTGATTGCTTAAGCATACTTTTTCTAACAATTGGTATCAGAGCAACCATACATAGATCAATTACATGTTGAAGAAACTAACTGCATTACAATTGTGAATTCTGAGAATTTTTTGTTCATATAATCCGCATACTATCTACATGTATATTGCATATCTGATGCATCTATCCACACATGCATGCTTTCACCTTTGCAAATCCATTTTGCTCTGGATTGATGTAAATGAAATTGGGTTCTCCCAAATTTAGTATCCATTACCCTCATTTAGTGAGAGGAGGAGAAAACGACCAGAGAGCAATTAAGGCAATCACCAACCTCTATCACTTCTATTGATCATCAAATAGAGCCTTCGACAAAGTTGGTGTTGATCCAGGCCTTACTTTATGAGCAGATAAGATATCTATCCTAAATATTAGTTTTCGATTTGGTGAGTTCCCTTGAGGTATTATAGTGAAACTGTAATTTTATTTGGTTATTGATATTAATGTATGCTGCTTACATTGTTAGTGTGTGGCTAAATTAATTAGTATGTGTTGATGTATTAATTACTTGGATTATAATTGATGAGTGGATCTTGGAGAAGCATGGCAGTCATCTTAATTATCTAGCATGTGTTGATCTGTATAATAGCATACTCAGGATTAACCAAAATTCATAATCAGTTATACCTACATGATTTGCATGAAAGATCTTGACAAATGTTGTTGCTATTTTAATTATCTCAATTGCTATATATGTCCAAGTGTTTACATGGTTAGAGATAATTGTTGTTTTAATGGTCAGCAACAAGAACAAATTTGGCTTTGTCATTCATACATTACAGGTTGAGCATTATATCATGGGCACATGTGATTGATTACTTGTTTAATTGATGTTCTTTCAGTCCGAGCAATAGCCTTAGAACGTTGCTTAGAAATCACAATACTTTTCTTGGTTGGGAAATTGTGTGATGAAAAGGTTTTTGGCCAAAGAAAGATATTTTAGCCATTTTTCAGATTTTCTGGAATTTCAACTCAGTCACTTACTTTTGCAAAACTGTACTGATGTACTGGGAATTTGAGGTCAGTTTCTTCAGAAGTGTTTTAGCATACATCTTAAAGAGTCATTTGGAACTGGAATCACCTAAAACGGAATTTTCTAGGATTAGTTATGAATTTCCAAAGTCAGGAGTCAGTCACAGAATTTTCTGATATCAGCTTACTTGAGGCAAAAAGCAGACTCCTATATATAACACCTTTGTTTCAAAGAGGACCTCTATTTCATATGAAGATTCCATTGTATTCATCTCAATGCATATTTATATTATCCATATTATTTTGAAATGCTAAATGATGGAAATGCATGTTTGAACTTTCTGATATTGATTTTGAAACCTTCATATGTGGTGTGCTGCCGAAGTGGTCTCATATATGAAGATTCTAAAGGATCAAATACACTGATGAAATGTGTAGAATGAATTCAGTTGCATTTTGCATATGAAAATGCTATCAAAATAGTCTCATATAGATAGCAATGAAATTGTCTTCAATTTAATCAGAAAAGAGATTATGAAACTTAAAATTAAATTTGGTCCTAATTTCCAAAGAAATTCTGCATCAAACATTTGGTTTTATAATCTTGTATATTTAGGTGAATGAGCATTCAGAACTATTAGAGAATAGTACTCCACAAGGGATGTCAAATCTCGAAAATAGAAGAGTTCATTTTCTGCATATATACATACATATTTTAGTAAATGGCTTTTAGGTTGGTCATGATCACATTGTTGATATAAAGTCAATTAAATCTTCTTAGATGCTAAATGCTGTCAAAATGGCTTAGTGTAAAGGAGATTAATTGTCTTGTTTGGTTTTCAACAATAAAATCAAGCAACTTAAAATTTAATTTGATCCTTATTTCCAAAGAAGTCTGGTATCAAACATTTGGTTCTTGATTTTGTATATGATGAAAATTGAACATTCAGATATCATTAGAGATTAGTACACCCCAAAGGATGTCAAAATCTTGAAAATGGTTTAGTTCTATTTTTTGAACATATGCATTTGGTGTGAAATGAATGTTCAAGTCATGAATTTTCATTTTATTTGGGACATATAGACAATTCTAGTGTTATGATAAACTAGAATGATTTTACTGATCAATTTCATATACATCTATTCATTTTCCTTTGAGCATCAATCAGGTTGAACTACATGATGACTCAAATTTCAGAAAATGGTAGAGGAACATTGAGTTGAACTTGGGAGTACAAGATTATGATCATGTGCTGAAGGAAATCCATCTGAGAACTGGCAGCAAATAGAAGCAAGGAGAAGCATCAAAATGAATTAATCCAGTTCTTCAACTTCAACAGACGAGGCAATGTTAGTGGAGTTCATTATAAAAAGGGAAATGTACACCTTTTGGTTGGGTCTAAAGTTTGAGTAAGAAAAGCACTAGAGGTCTAGAGTAACTGAAAAGGATAATGGAGGATTTATGGACCAGATTATATGGGAAATCTGTGAGAGTTCCAGTTTTTGATTTTCTGACTCCTCCTTCTTCATGCATTAATCATACGTTGATAATTTCCTAGACATAATTCTTCTTGTGGTGCTCTTGCTTAGTATGTATATGAAAGTCAACAAAAAGTGTTTATGTTCCAGCAAGTTATCTAGGCTTTTGAAGTTAGCAAATAGTCTCGACCATTTTCAATGGCGGTGTTGGATTTCTGTACTTGTTCTTGACCGTTTGAATTTTGGAAAACAAGTTGAGGAATATACATACTATTTTGGCTTTTGAATTGGTGGTTAAATTCATTGATGAAAATAGAGAGGGAGAAAGTTCTGAAGGATTGATAGATACTGAAGTTGCACAAAGAAAATAGAGCAGAAAGTTGCAATACGATAGATGTTCATGGAGCAACTGACCAAGCAAAACAAATTGAGCCATCCTCCCAGCCATTAGCATTAAAGACTATCATGACAAAGAATAGGGATGGTAAAAGATCCTTATTAGATGGAAATTCTACAAGAGATATTACATGAAGAGGATCAAGTTACTCCTAGGCTGATTACATTTTGGTGGAGGATATTATGGCTGCAATGAATAATGATTTATATAGACCAAAGCTTTCTAATGGTGTTGGAGATATGAAACTAACTACTGGGATTTTGGAGCCTGTACCCATCAAACCTATGTAGGAAGAGGATGCTGTTTACTTGAGGATACGAACAAATGCATTAAGGATGATAAGGTCAGCATCTCAGCATTCGAAAGCTGCCACTAATGTCTTTGTAAGAGGTAACAATTGTTCTGCTCAACAACACTCAATCAAGGCTAGAGAAGAATGGTTAGTTGCTGAAAGTAAGATAAAGGGCAGCTAAGGAAACCTTAAGTATCAGGAATTGCAAAAAATGATGTTTGGAAATTAGATTTACATGGTCTTCATACATCAGAAACAATTCGTGCATTGCAAGAACACATGGACAAAAGTTGGATCAACTACATCATCAAGACAAAGATCAACAATCTTACAAGCCATAACAGGTTAGAAAATTGTCTCGATCTTGTGTACATGCATATATATATGACAAAGTCATCAAAGTCATCAATGTTGAAGAATCCAAAGTAGTTGGATATATGATAAGCAGTGGCACAAAAGTACTTGGCAAGGCAGCAAGAAGTGTGGTTAATGAGATTAAGGAGTATGTTACAGGAGAGGAGGTTGGGACTATACATGTTTATGGAATGGCTGATTCTAGAAATATAGCAGCAGGTGGTTCAGAAATAGATGCAGACTCATCACAAGTAGCTAATGAAATGGATAAGTGATTTATCTATCAAGACAATAATATATCAGTTTCAGATTAGGATTGCAGCAATATATCAATCCTAGACAAAGGAGAAAAATCCAAGTGTGCAACACAACATGATTCAATTATGGATAATGTCATTACTGGCACAAATGTACAAAATGAGCAGATTGCAGGTGGTACAGTGTCAATATAAACTAGGGCTGTCACTCGGTCGGTTCGAATCGGTTATAGGTATTACCAACTTCAAAACCAAAACTTTCAGTTTCAAAACTGAGTTACCAATTACCAACCAAAATTTTCGGTTTTTAATTATATCTACCAAATTCGGTATTTCGGTTTTCGGTATTACCAACTTTGGAACAACTAATTCTTTATAATATGAATTAGAATTAACAAAACTAGGTTTTTGAATTTTATAGTCATAAACGTTGTATTCATCTACTAATTATAACTTTCTTTTGTATATATGACATCAAGTTTTAGTAATTTTCACTAAAACTAGGTTATTTAACCATCTTTGACTAGGTTACTTAAAATACATGTACTATTAATGTAGTATATGTAGTAATATTCATACTATTATAAAAAAAATTATGTTTATTTCTTAATATACATGTATGTGTATTGAAAACTGTAGTATATATATAAATCTAATATTTAGATAATCGGTAGATTCGGTATTTACCAAAACCAAACCAACTTTTTTGGTAATTTTCGATTTCGGTTTTATCGGTCTCGGTTACCAAAAAGTCGGTTTACCAAACCTAAAACATCAGTTGGTATTCGGTCGGTTTGGTAATTACCAAACCAAGTGACAGCCCTAATATAAACCATAGAAATTGCAGAAACATCACAAGCTATAATCTTGAGAAAATCCTTAAGAGCAAGAAAACCAGCCACATCAGATGATAATTACATGTATCTGATCGTCATGGTGACTGATTTAGAAGAAAAGAATTATCTTATTTCAGTTATAGAAGCAATGCAGTCTATGAATAATGAAGAATGCAAAAATTTAAATGCTGCAGCTTGAAGGTTTTGTAGAAGATGATCACTAAGACCAGTGGGAGAAACTTCATTTTTCTGATCCTATATGTTGATGATCATATATTATCTTCTAGCAGCAATATTTGTTTGTTGAAGGAAACAAAAGGAGAGTCAACAATTTCCAAGGGAGATGAGTCTCTTAAAGATTAGTACCCCAAGAATGCATTGCCGAAGAAAAGCATGGAAAATATGTCATATACAAGGTTAGTTGGATGTTCGTCATTCTTACTTATCATGGTATAGAGTGGTTTTCATTGTTCTGCAGTAAATTGGTCAGTAAAGTTCATCTAAATTTATGCAATTTCACCTTATTGTCTTCTGCATACTCAAGTCGTACAAATTCAGTTGGCTATCAATGAAAAGCAAATCTTGCAGATTGACAATATTAAGTAGTGTGAAATATAATTTGGTTGCCAATTCTATTAATTTAGAAATTTTGGTAGGACTTCAAGCATACATGTGATTAAATGCATTTATAACACAACTATGCTTATACTGCTATGGGTGAAATTCATGTGATTATAGTCTATTACAAGGTGATCTTGGAACACTGGTGTCTATCCTCATTCACCATGTTGTTCTTAGGTTTCTTGAAGCAGGCATAATTGACAGAATTATTAATCAATTAAATTTGAATCACTTAAGTGTTTAAACTCACAGTGCACACTTTAGTAGATCAATTTATATGTATATAACGTATGATTGTCATATATGATTTTGAGGTAATGTCAAGTTCAGTGGGAGATTGTAAGCTATGACATGGCTTACATATGGAACTGGACATTGCTTAGAGTTCATACACTGATATGCGAGTGTACATATATTCATATA
This sequence comes from Rosa lucieae, assembly GCA_024704745.1. Lineage (NCBI taxonomy): Eukaryota > Viridiplantae > Streptophyta > Magnoliopsida > Rosales > Rosaceae > Rosa > Rosa lucieae. The sequence continues at coordinate 103,703 of JANPXK010000992.1, forward strand.
AATATGTAATTTGATCAGAGTTTAAACAATAGGTGTATAAGCTGTCAATTAATCTTGACTTATGGATAAGCTTATATTATATTTTGAATTCAAAATAGAAATACAGTTGCAGAGCAGCAGTTAATTAGGCAGTTAAGCAATGAAATCAGTTTCTTTATGGATGAAACTGATTTGCTGCATTGCTATATGTATATGTCAGATTGGTCCCTTCTTATGCACGAGTTGTTCTTGTTGTTAGTCCCATATACTAAAAGAACATAAGGGTGAAATCAGTTGAAGGCTATCATGGACAGTGGGAGTGCATCGAGTAAGTTTTCTGGCTTCATAATCTTGTGTTCTTGTTTTCTACAGGTTCAGGATTGATATGTTGTTTTCAATCCCTATTTCATACTTACATTCAGTGTTAGAGTTTGAATGGAAATCAGTCTCCATTGAAGAGGATTAGATCTATCTCAAAGGGATCCGTTAAGGATTTTCTTCGTCACTCGGATCCATCTCAAGAGGATATTACCTCTCCAAGATCTGTCTAGAGGAGATTTCACCTCACTTGAATCTTCCTCAAGGAGATTTCTTCTCACTTGGATTTAATTCAAGGAGATTTCCAAACACTGTTGGAACATAATTCAGTTTTTGAATATACATGATTTGATCTAGTATAGGTTCTAAATTATGTGTTTGTGATTGCTTAAGCATACTGTTTCTAACAAACACTACCACAGAATCTAACAAACCAATTAAGCTAGCTAATTACTAGAATTATACGAATTCACTTGACAGAAAACTAAAAACGAAAGTGTTAAGATAAATCAACAATCGACTATAAGAAAAGTAAGGCAGAGGTGGCCTCTGGTAGACACTTCTGTTTAAGACAGGGAGGGAAAAAAAGTTTGCAGCCATTCTTGATTCTTGATTCTTGACTAACTAATGTGAATGCTCATATGTATTCACACTGAAGTTTCCACTGGTGTCTGTCTCCCAATTTCGCTGAAGGTTCCAGGAAACTGCTTTGCACACTGCCAAACCGAGAGGCCTGATGTATATATATATATAGGATTTTTCTTAGGTGCGGATGTCCGTACTGAAATTTCGGTACGGATTTCCTGTTTTCACCCACTTTCCGATCACATATTTTGATCTTAACCGTTCAGTTTTTAGCTCCTAATTTATAGATCATCTCCACAAAATTTTAGCCAATTTGGTGATCGTTAAGGCATCCAAAACTGCAATTCACATGAACGAACCGAATCTGTCAAACCGGAACCGTTCGTGTACTTTGTTGTAATTTATAGTTTTGGATGCCTTAACGATCACCAAATTGGCTGAAATTTTGCAGAGATGATCTATACATTATGACCTAAAAACTGAACGGTTAAGATGTAAAAATATGATCGAAAAGTAGAGGAAAACAGAAAATCCGTACCGTGCGGACGGTACGGACGTCCGCACCGTAGCCGGACTGATATAGAATTTTTCTTAGGTGCGGACATAACAAGAGATATAGTCCTTGACATAACCAATACCATCCTAAATTCTTTCAATTCAGCCTCCTCACTCATCCTCAATCAAACCCCATGGATCTGAGCAAACCTCAATTTGGAGCCTCTTCCTCTTCCTCTTCCTCTTCTTCTTCCACCCATTCGTTCACACACGATGTCTTTCTGAGCTTCAGAGGTGCGGATACGCGCAACAATTTCACAGGCCATTTATACAGCAATTTGGTTAACAAGGGAATTAACACTTTCATAGATGATGGGCTTCCGAAAGGAGAAGATATATCACAAGAGCTTCTAGAAGTAATTGAGAGATCAAAGATTTCCGTCATTGTATTTTCTGCCAACTATGCATTTTCAAAGTGGTGCTTGAATGAACTTGTCAAGATCATTGAATGTAAAGAATCCAAGCATCAAATAGTGTACCCAATTTTCTACAAGGTACATCCGTCGAAGATACGATACCAGAAGGGCCAGGTTGGCGATGGAATTGCTCACCTTAGCAAATATGAGGATAACTTAACAAAGGTGGGGAGTTGGGAGGCCGCCCTTAGACAAGCAGGAGTTTTATCTGGGTGGCACATCAAGGATGGAGAGTACGTATGTTAAATCTCAAGCATCTCATCTTTATATTGCAGATTTTAACATTCCACCATTACCAAATAGTTAACTTAGTCAACAGATTACATAATGTTTAATCTTACCCATGCATCAATAGTTTCACTAACTAATGGACTATAATTAGAGTATAATCATGAATATGATTTAGTCCATCATTGATCCGTCCCCTAAAAAACTAGACATGTAGGAAAGTTTAAACTAAATGTTTTATATGCTTTTACATTTGCAGGCATGAAGCGAATGTTATTGATGAAATTGTTAAAGAGATATCAACAAAAATAATGAAATGCACCCCTTTAGATGTGGCGACATATCTTGTTGGAATAGAATCTCGTGTAAAAGACATACTTAAGCTCTTAAATGTTGGGGAAGACGATCCTCTCATGATAGGGATATGGGGAATTGGTGGAATAGGAAAAACAACACTTGCAAAAGCTGTTTACAATTCAATTAGCCATAAGTTTGAACATAGGTGTTTCCTAGCAAATGTTAGAGAAGAATCATTTTCAGATAGAGGTCTTGTCAAGCTACAAAATAAATTTCTTTCTAAGATTATAGAGAGGAATCCACCTGATGTGCTCGATGTTGATGAAGGAATCAGTGTGCTAAAGCAAAAACTAAGCAAGAAAATGGTTCTTTTAGTTCTTGATGATGTGGACTGCTTGGATCAGTTAAAAAAACTTGCTGGAGGGTGTGATTGGTTTGGTCCAAGAAGTAAAATTATCATAACAACAAGAGATACGAATTGCCTAAGTGCTCATCAAGTCAATTCAATGTATGAGGTGAAGGAATTAAATGATCAAGAAGCTTTAGAGCTCTTCAATTTCAATGCCTTCAAAGGAAGTATATCTCCGGATGACTTCCTTGAACTTGCAACTAAGCTAATACGTTATGCTAAAGGGATTCCGTTAGTTTTGGAAGTTTTGGGGTCAGACCTATGTAGTAAAAAGGATAAGGATGTGTGGAAAGCTGCATTAGAGTATTACAGGAGTTGTCCTAACAAAGAGATTCAAAAGATTCTCCAAAGAAGTTACGAGGCATTGGAGGATCCAATGAAACAAGTTTTTCTTCATATTGCATGTTTCTTTAAAGGTGATAAAAAAAGTTATGTGATTGATGTACTACAAAGCTGTGACCTGCCCAAGTATGCTCTCGAAGTCCTCGTAGAAAAGGTCTTAATAAAAATTGAGAAAGACAATTGGATTTGGATGCATGATCTTATAGAGGACATGGGAAAAGAAATTGTTCGGCAAGAGTACCCTGATGAGATAGGAAAACGCAGTAGATTGTGGCTTTATGAGGATGTTCGCGAGGTCCTTGAAGAAAACACAGTAAGTGATATTTAAAATTATTTAGCTTTATAATATTTAATACATCCTTGCTTATAAAATCTTGAAGAATTTTAGAATTTAATGCAAACATTTATTACGAGAAGAAATTGCTTAATTTGACACCATTGTTGTTAATTAGGGAACATATAAAATTAAAGCGATCGCGGTGAGAAGAGGAGTCTGGAATTCACAAAAGATACAGTTGAACGGCGGAAGCTTCACAAACTTGAAAAATCTTCAAATTTTTAAAGTCGATGGTTATGAGATGCTTAGTGGAGAGAGCGTGGATTATCTCCCCAACCGGTTGAGGGTCCTTCACTGGAGTGGTTGTTCATTACGATCGCTGCCAACGAATTTTAATCCGAGGAAACTTGGCATGCTGGAAATGAGTGGGCCCTGCACGACTCCTCTGGGATTGAAATTGAAGGTATTCGAAAGAAAGAATTCGATCGTTTTTTACACTCACACATATCATTTCAACCTTTTTCTAATTTGATTTTTGGGTTCTCTTTCTCCCAAACAGGAAATGCGACACTTGAAATCTATCAAATTGCGGGGCTGTGATGGTCTAACCAGAATTCCCGACTTGTCTGGATTAACATGCTTAAAGGAGCTGGTCCTGTCTGACTGTAACGATTTAGATGAAGTTGACCCTTCGGTTGGCCGTCTCGATGAGCTCGTCTATTTGGATCTCAGCGGTTGTGAAAAGCTCCGTATGTTTCCGAAGGTGATCAGCCTGAGATCTTTGGAAACTCTGGATCTCTCTGATTGCCCGCTTGAGTTGTTCCCTGAAATTGAGGGAGACATGAAGTCTTTGAAATACCTGAATCTAAGTAGGACTGCCATCGAAGAGTTACCTTGCTCAGTTGGAAATCTCACTGGCCTTAAATACTTGGATCTAAGTTGGTGTTATAATCTTACAAATGTACCATCGAGCATTTTCTATAAATTGCATTGTCTGGAGGATCTTGATCTAGTGAGCTGCTCTAAGCTTGTTACATTTCCAACAAAGTCAGAATCACTTACTCCTCCACCGGTCTTTTCAACTAACCTGACGAGATTACAAGTTCATCTGAACGAATGCTGCCGGCTTGAAGAAATTTCAGAATTTCCACGAGAAATAGATAGCTTACATTTGTCTGCTTGTTGGTCATTGGCAAGAATCTCAAAGTTGTCAAAAATTTTGGAGGGGAAAGATTCAAAAATGTTCCGTCAGTTGGACTTGACTTCCAGCGTAGTCTGTGATCATCTGGCTTGTCAACTAGTATCAGGGGTTGACGTTGACAAGCGACTATTTCATCTGGCCAACAAGAGAACCGGAGGATTGATGGAAGAGGCAGACGAAGAATTGATGGAGGAGGCAGAGGAAGAATTGATGGAGGAGGCAGAGGAAAAATTGATGGAAGAGGCAGAGGAAGAATTGATGGAGGAGGCAGAGGAAGAATGGATGGAGGAGGCAGAGGAAGAATGGATGGAGGAGGCAGAGGAAGAATTGATGGAGGAGGCAGAGGAAGAATGGATGGTGGAGGAAGGGGCAGAGGCAGAGGCAGAGGCAGTGAAATTGACGGCTCTGTTGACTCTATTTTTCTCTTGTGCGAAATCTGATGAATTCCAAGTAACATTTCCTGCAAGTGCTCCGCTTCCAAACTGGTTCACCTGCCGTCAGGATGTGAATGGTGAAGTGATAAATGAAGGGCATGAGTTTTGCATTGAAATTCCTCAAAACTCCAATTGGGACAACAAAGGGTTGGCTCTCTGCATTAGTCAATCATCGTATTTTGATGTCCTCACTCATTTTGTTTACATCAATGGAATAAAGTTTGATGAGAAAAAGATCTGGGGGGACACTACGTGGGTGCATTATATTCCATTCGTGACAGTAAAAAAGAGGTTGACTGAAAGTGGGATATCGTCACCTGATATGTTTCGAGTTATGTTTTGTCTGATCAAAGATTTTATTGAAACAGAAATGCCTTTTGAGGCAAGCTGGGGAGTCCACCTGATCGAAGATTTGGAAGGAGAAGACCGATGATAGTTCAGCTGACTTCCAGTAGGTTCATTATCTTTTTCTTTTTGTGTGTTTGACTTTTGAGGCTTCTTTATAGCGTACTATATTTGAATCAGAAACGCATTCTGTTGTCCAGGTATATGCTGATTCTGCTGCCACTGAGGATGACATTCACACACCCAAGTTACAAAACACTTACCTCGGAAGAACTACTCCTTTAAAAGCATGATGCTCGATCATCATAACACAATGTGAAGGTAGTTATTCCCTGTCTTTGAGATAATGGCACATGCATATCATATATTGTTTCTAGTTCTGAACTTGCCATGTGTAGTAGAACAGAACTAGTCTGGTTGAACACTAAAACATTTATGAATTTCCTCGACTTACTTCGTTCAGGAGTGTTCAATTTGAAGGAAATGATCGAGTTTGGAATCAAACCTCTAGAGCATGATCAATGGAGTTGATTAGACCAACACCGAGGCTATCTATGTCTGAATTCCTTGATTGTTCCATAGCAGTAAAGACGCACACATTGATCAATATTTCAGAAATAAAAGGATAGGTACACAAAAAGCCTTACACTTGAACTGTTCTTTTGGTTGAAATCACGATTTAGCTTGGCTTAATTTAGATCTGCTAGTAACATCCAATAAGTGGGCTGCTTATAAATTGCTCGAGATTGTATTTGGTAATTGGACCTAGTCTGCACTCATGTTTGTAGCCTTTGATTTTTTATGGTTTCTTTTTTTGTAGGGAAAAATCCTTATGCAATGTCTGTATGGCTGATACAATAGGTAATTGCTTTTTTTGGGTGAATTAGTTAGCTAGTTGCTAAGAATGGATTTCATTAACAATGGAACTTTTGTGTGTATTCAGAGCAAGTGGATTATGTACTTCATTAGTAAGCAAGGTTGGACATACCCATGGATTTCATTCAGTTTTTCCTAAGAAGGCAATACGTGCCTGTTGCAAGTTTGAGTCATCCTTGATAAAAAGGTTCAAAGGTGTAGAAGAGTTGAGGAAAACAGCATTTGGGCCTCTTAAAAATGTCTGCCCAGATTGAGGAGGACATTGATGCAGAAGAGTTGCAGGCGGGCGGAAGCATTTCACCAAGAGCTTATATTGGAACAACATGGTGATCGATCAACACATATAAAATGCTGAGGTGAACTATATATTCCTTTTGAATCAACAATTAGAGATGGTTTATGAGTTGCTATCATCTGATTAATTAAGGGCCCAGCAACTGTGGGATGATATGCTCAACTTGAGGAAGAAATTTTTCTGTTCAATTGTGGTACAGATTTCTGCTTCCATTGGAGCTTTTAGAGGAGACAGTCTCGTTTGACTACTTTTAAACTTCTTTCTTTGTTTATTTTGTAGAGAGACTGATCTAATCTTGGGATGCCAAACTGATCGAGATTTAATTAGTTTAGGACAGGGATCTACTCTACACTCATATTTGCAACTCTTGATATTTGACAAGATGAAAATCAGCAATGTTGTCCTCTTAATGCAAGCTAAGATGAATCTAGAGATCTGGTCGAGACAACAATGAATTACTGAGTTTAGGTAACTTCTTTTTCTATAAGCGACTGCTGCAGACAATCTTTGCAATATGTATTAAAGGTTGGTCTTATGGGATTTGAACTTTTAAAGGTGCTGTCTCCTAATTACACTGGCAGGCAGCCCGCGCTTTGCTGCGGGTGAGTGAATGCCCATTTCGCTACTATTTTCCTTTGTATATATGCAGCTTCTTCTTTCTCTTCTTGTTCCACTACTGGGTCCTTGAGATCAACTTCTCTCTTTTCAGACATTAAAATGGGTTTTCGTTTCCAATTCCTGTGAAATTGAAACTGCCTTGGAATTTGAAAGGGTACACGAAAAGCTATATACTGCTAGTAAATACTTAATCAAACACAAATGAAAAATTGAAGATGTGTCACTTTGCATCCACTCATTTATAGAGAGCAATTTAATATGAATTTGATATTTAACAGGTTTGAACAAAAAGCTATCAAATAATTAGTAAATAGATAGATCAAATTCATCTCTTGAAATTTTTACAACAGTTAAGGTAGGCTGCTCAACTGCTTATTAATTTGAAGATGAATAAATAGCTTCTTAGAGAGGCAAGTACTCTTCTTTTGGTTAATGTTTCAACAGATCAATTTCATTCTCATAATCCTACACCGGAAAATTTGTAAAAGTTGATGCTCCCCGCTACTTGACTGCTGCCAACTCATATGCTTTTGCCGTGAATTCTTCTTCGTCATAAGCCCCTGCATATACATTTTGTGTTAGATGATTGAAGATATGTTTATCTGACAATCAAGTAGTTTTGAGCAGTCTAGCTAGTAATTAAGTACTTACCTGTTTTCCCTTCTTCCTTTGTGTTGGGTTCCAAGACCCTTTGTTCCATAAATGAGCTTCATATCTCCCCATCCATCTATGCCTGACCAGTTTCACCTCCTCAGAAAATCGTAAAGTACAACGAAGATCTTTGCCAAATCCTCTTTTCTCACCCATTAGCATGAGAATAAATGATCTCATGTGCTAAATGTGCCTGAAATCACAAATCATAGAATTTGAGATTTAGTCTGACCTAAGACCTCGTAAATGTAAGATAATTGAGTTTTAAAACCGTTTTACATACCGGGATAAAACCATGCCTCAGAGTCAGGTACTCATAGTAACTGCCTGAAAAACTGTCTGAAGAAGCACACCTGATAAGAAAAGAAGAATACCCTTAAACCTTGTTGTCATAGCTTTTACATACCGGATGCATTACTGAGTTAATTATTTGTAAAATCCAACAATTGCAAGTACAAATTCCTATTAACAATGCAATAATGCTCAACTTCAAAGTAGTGCTTTACGTACAATGCAAAGGAAAACTGATGACTGGCTCCAGAAGTTCAAATGACTCTTTCCGAATGATGTATCCCTTGCATACGTAAACCTCCTGAATCTGCAATGCAAACACTTTATAAGGTATAATCCAAGAAGTTCTAGCGACTAAGAAAGCTAAAAATTTGTCAACCGGTATCTGAGATGACATTATAGATTGCAAAAAGGAAAAAATGTATAGGCCACAAAAGCTTAATTTGTAGGAACACTTGATATGTAAAGAAAGTCAGCCTGCAGACTAACTAATTGATTTGCATAGTTAAGTGAATCATCATGTTGAAGAAATGGATGCATTTAGCTTTTAAGTGAAGAGATTAAGTGAATCATCATGTTGAAGAAATGGATGCATTTAGCTTTTAAGTGAAGAGATTGAACCAATTTACCATTACTAAACTGGTATGCAACTATTTTTGTCTCTTTCTCCCAATACTTCCATATTCTCAATATTAGTCTAGAAAACAAAAACAATGAATTGTTGAGAGAGAGAGTACCTTGTGCCTCCCAAAGCTGAGGTTGTGATGCAGTAGAGCACATGAAAAACTGCAAGCACAAAGATAAATACATGGAGGTGGTGAATCCCATATACAGATAAAAGGCAACTTTATATATGAATTCAAAGTTGGAGCTTTGAAAATGTCCCATAAGAAGGTCCATAAAATTACCTTTTGATCCACACAATAAGCTAGAGAGTTCGCATACTCTCTTGAAATAGTTGCCTAATGTCAAACAATGTACGTACGTACTGGTAAATCAGAAAATCTAGCTACAGCAACCATCAGTAATGCAACAGCTTCCTTACATTTCTCAGGGCATTCCCTGCAATGATAATAATGGAGCAAATTAAACATTATAATGAGTTAATCAGTCCTCTGATAAGAGACTGAGGCATTCCCTGCAATGACAATACACGATATCGGCCTGAATAAGAATCGACCATGACTTGTAAACTTAATCACTTAATAGGTCATCACATTGCTAAAAAAGTATAAGATATTCATCAATTTCATATTATTTTGTAGTCGAAAAATCAACGAAGGGAAATGTACACAGATTTGGGACATACAAATTGTTTGTAGACTGTTAATCTCCCATCTAGAGAAAGAAAAATTACTAATTTTTTGAATTTTGCATCTGCAGTTCACCAAACAAATTTCTTACAGCATCATCAAATGCATATTTCATGCTTTCCATATGACAAATTCGTAAGACTTGATTCAAAGGCACATTTCCACCTTTCAGAAAAAGAATGTGATGGATGGTCAATTACATTATAATGTCGTAATTGAAAGGTATAAATCATATTTCGTTTACTGTCATCTTAGCAGCAGTTACTTTTGTTCATAAAAAGACAGGGCTCTTCAAAGCTAAAGTACTACAACATCTTAAATTCTCAAAGTCTTTAAAAGACCAATCACAAATAAACTTGTACCTCACACATCACATCACATAAACAGATCGCATAAACAACATTAGGAATTAGAAATCCAACCTGTTTTGGCTAAGATTCTGCTGCAAAACTCATCTCTTCTCATCCCTAAAAATAAAAAATAAATATGAAAACCTTTCGATGACCTATACAAATCAATAAAATCTTAATCAAAATCAAAACAAATTCCCTACTTTATATCCCAAGAATCCAATTCTTCACCTAACATAATTTCTCAAAATCAATTCCAGATCCCACTCAAATCCAACTCCGAACCTCCAGAACAAAGAACCATGCAGGAATGAAAAGAAACAGAAATCAAAAGGAAGAAAATAAAACAATACCTTTTCCAACTGATAGATATACTTCTTGATAGCTAACCAATCAATTATTCTCACATCATACATCATAGAATTGACAGGATTAAATGTGAAAATCGTACCTTGGAATTTCGATCAGAGCGTATCTAATTGCTGAAGGCTCTTCCTATTCATCTTCTTTTCCTTTCTCTCCTTTGCATCTTTGTTCCTCCCGTCGGCAGAACCCAGATCAAAACCTCCTCAATATCTCCGTCTCCTCTCGTTTCCTCTTACCCTTCTTCCCTCTTCTGCAGTATTGAGAGTTCAGATTTGAGAGAGAGCGCTTCAGTAGCTGGCACATGAAGTGGACAGTTGGAGGGACAATTCCGACCAAGCTATTCTCTGGGTCTGCAACTACTGTTGAAATGTAGTAAATGAATTTAGTTAATTTTTAACTTCCTAGAAAAACAATGTATATTATAGTAATCAAAATGCTTCCATATAAAACAAACATGAACAATTTGAGTTTTACATCCCAGTGATGCATACCTTTTGCTTTCTGGGTTTTTAGGTTTTAAATGGAAACCAGTGGCCTAGGCTCTGCATAGAGTCCCAGCGCTGCCTCACCTTCTGCATAACCATCTACTGTATTGCTTTTGTAATGTCAAAGATTAAAATCTCAGACCTCATCTATAAGCGATGGAAGAGAAAACACTTGGTTTCCGAACATGGCTTCTCAGGTATAGATATCTCCATATCAAAATGAAATGGGGCTGCAATAAATTTGCCACATAAGAATTACAATCATATTACAATCATATCAGTCAGTTACATTCCAAACTACAGATATCATCATTTCTCTGATCACATATATACTCACCATAATGGCTGCAAATCATGAATAAAAACTGAGTCAATTTCTAAGTTATTAGCATCATTATTGCATTGACTTCAAGCTAAAAGTGAAACAATTACGTCAACTAGAAAGACAATAGGAAAATCAACAACCATATATTGGTAACCCCAAAATCATATGGCTAAAGCTTATCCCAATCTCCAGTTTCTCTTTCTAAAGTACTAACACGAACAAAACAAAAGGTGCAAGAAATAAATATAAAACAAAATCTTCACCCTTGATTTTAAACTCTAGAGCTTTGGACAAAAGGTGCAAGAAAAAAATATAAAACAAAATGCCTCACCCTTGATTTTAAATTCTAGAGCTTTGACACTTTAGCTGCTGGTGTGTTTTAAACGTGCACAAACGGAGTTGGTCAGTGAATAAAGAAACTCTGTTTTGCAACTGGACTGGAATGTGACTGGACTGGAATGCGAAATAAATATGCAAACCAAATGAATTTTCACAAAGAAACTCCGGTCTTTTGTGGACTGGAATGCCTCACACTTCACAAAGAAACTCTGGTTTGCGACTGGATTAGAATGTGAAATAAAGCAGAAGTAAACATCGAATAATCATATAGTTAAAGCATATCCCAATGCAAGAAAGAAATATTAAAGAAATGGCTCAACCTTTATTTTAAACTCTGCAGCTTTGACACTTTAGTTGCTATTCTGTTTTAGTTGGTCAAAAAAAAAAAAAAAAACAAAGCATATAACCCAAAAAAAAAAAAAAGAGAGAGAAAACCAACAAAAAAAAAAATGTGAAAATAAAACAGGGTAGGTACCATTAGCAATTTAGCATATCGGTAGTAGTTGAGCAAATTTATTAAGATATTCAATACTGGTATGCAAAATTCCATTAGATCACCTTTCTCACACACAGCCTTTAAAGCATATTCCCTCCTTCATAAATTGATACATCTATCACATTGTCACACACAAAATCTTGCACTTTTTGGAATTACGTTTTTCTTTGTCAAATCCCAAATCCCGTTCTTTCCAGAAAAGAAAAAACCCACATGTTTATATAAATATTACAAAATCAATCAAATTGATAGGACAAAACACCAAATATCTCATGCTTCATGGTTCAATCAGGTGGCCTTTTCAAGTCGAACTGTCAAATTTGTAATCAAAGTTAGTTGTGAACAATTTTCTGACTCGATGCATGGAGACAAAGAGGGAAGAAATTCAACCACCAACTTCAGAAAGCGTCTAATTATTACCACCTAACTCCTCCACCTCCTAATTTAAGAATTAAGACATTATTAAGTCACTGTTCACAATTCTGTCTGATTATGGAACCAAGATTATTTTCCCCTTCTAAGTTTATCCAACCCAGATTATTTTCCCCCTTCTAAGTTTATGCAATTCAGAGAACTTAACCAATATCAACAATCCAGTTAGTTGCAGTCAAAGATTGAAAAATCAAGGCGAAACATAAATAAAAAACAGGCAATCACACCAAAATTCTTAACACACAAAAAAACTCAGCTCTTAACCAAACGTCCAACAATGACAACAACAATAAAACACAAAATCTAAACTAATAGGTTTTTTTTTTTTTTCCTTTTTCTTCTCCTCACCAAGAATTATAAAAAGTAAAAACTTCTATCCAATCAATAACAGGTTGTCAAACATGCTCATTTATTTCAATTTTAGTTTCAAATTACGTTTCCAACCACTCAAACTCACTCTACTCCTGTTCATTTACAGTTTCCTTCATGTAGACAATTCTCATCACTCTTGAGCAAAGCCTTTTTATCTTTCTAACCACCTAAATAGCTACAACCTTTGCTATTTTGTAATATAATTAGGGTATAGTGTCTTTTACGTTAACAGAGAAACTCTGGTTTGCAACTGGAGTGAAACAGCATAATTCAACAGGTCAAAAATTTCAAACAAAAAAAACCAACAGTATCTGATGAGAAAGACACTAAACTCTGTCTCTTACTGACTTTCAGTTCAACCCAAGCATCAAAGATAAAATAACAAAATAGAGAATTAGTAATCAATTATTCAAACACCACATTAAGAAGCAAGAAGAACTCACAAACAATTACCTTTTATGGATATGAATGATAACGCGTATCTCCCTTCCTCTACTCTTATTCTTTCTCTCCCTTTTCAAACCTTCCCCT
>JANPXK010000993.1:0-69698 GCA_024704745.1 Rosa lucieae
CATGTTCCATGAACTCTGCCTTCAGAATCAATTACTTCAAATGATCAGCAAAGAGAAACAAAGTTGCAATCTGATGCAAGAGATATTTGATACAGTAGCAGTTTAGGACATGGTTTGTCTTCCTCCTTGTTTCTAGACAGACTTTTCTTAAGAGATTAAGCAAAGGAACTGTATAATAAGGACAACATGTCCATACAATCCACTGGATTGCCACAATTCAGATTAGGCTTCCTAAATCCCTTTCCAACAGAGCTAAAGCAACCGAGTATTGTAACAACAGTCATGATCACTCGGTCACCAGATGACCAAGGATTTTGTGGCCACTCACTCTGAATTTAATTCAAGGGTTGAAATTAAAAGATTAAATCTTTAGTGTTTTAATCTCAACTCTTGAAATTGAATCAAAGGGTGGGTGACCACAAAATCCTCAGTCACCTGGTGACTGGGTGAACAGTACTCTTGTAAACATTACAATACAAAAATACAAATAGGGTCAATCCACCTTTCAAAAAAAAGTTAAGGAAAATTATATCTGCTTAAGGACAATGTTGCTGACAGGGAGTAATATTCCAAATGTAATGTTTACTATGGTCGGTTGCATTCAAAATGTTACTGACACTCGGTGAGATTTTCTCCAGCTGCAATTATAGGTTGAGTTTGGTCATGACTATGATGCCAGATTTGTACGATGCTAATGACACATGTCCAAAAGCAGTTATGGTTTTATGCAAAAGTACCAAAGCCGTACACATATACTTATCCAACAACAGAGTTTTATGCATTCCAAGCTCAAATATTATATCATAACGAAAGCTCAGTTCAATAGTGCTCTTAAATTATGTACATCATACCAGCAGGAACAGATATTAACATACCAGATTAAGCAGTGTTGCCAAAATTTCAGGAGGAATATTTGGAGATGAAAATGCCATCTCCAAACTCCGAACTAACTGTTTCTGACTAGTCTCGTTTAGCTGTGCCCAACAGCTAACAAATCCAGCTGCAAACAACTCCCGCCCAACAAATGGCTGCAAAAGCAGTAAATCAGAACCGACAACTGAACAAAAAGAAATAAAAACAAAACAACCAAAGCTCCAAAAGAAACAACAGATAGAACTACAGATGTGTTTTAAGCAATACCTGGAACTGTGCAAGCCTTGCACAGGTTCGTAGTGCAGGAGAAGGAGATTCCTTCAGAAGTTCAATACTAAAGTGTCTCATCCATTCTGCCCAATCTTCTTTGGTACTGCGCTGAGAAGCCTCCCCAGCAGTGCGTAATCGACCATCATTGACCTGCATGTACTTTAACAAGTCAATCCAACTTAAAGACAAAATTGTAGTAAGAACACTGATAAGAGCTATGGTATTGAAGCAAAACTGATCAGATATAACCAGATCTAGGCATCGGAAAAGCATTTATAAGTTACAATAATGGAGTTATAATGCTGGCACATGATGAAAAAAAGGAAAAGAAAAAGGGCCTAACTATGTCATACCAAGAAATCGAATACAAAATCAATGAAATTTAAGAAACCCATCCATAGTTCATAAACAGAATCTTCAGAAATGGACAATGTTCGCTTGTAACTATATGTAAAGTACCATATAATTGCAAAACGGTTTGTCACGTGATTAGACATGGTTATCCAATGCACGCTCTGCTTGACATGTCATTCCAAAATTGATATTAAGACACTCAGAAACAGCTATGGCCCAGATATAAGCAGTTTTCAACAAGTTACTTATATGTCCAAAGTTAAATACGACCTCACGACATACTACCCCAGACAATTTTTTAGGGAACTTTGGTTTCTTTGGTAGACATTTTGATAGCAGGTGTATGAAAATAGCACATTAATTAGAGGACAATAATTACAAGAGATATACCTGATGGCTTCGAAGTTTTTTCTGCACATCAGTCACATCATCATAAGGGTCAATCTCCAAATCAGTTGAACGGTCAGCAACAACCTCTGGAAGTCGTCGACTTAATCTTTGGGGAGCAAAAGGTTCACGTCGATGCAAATGGCCTTCAATTTCCTCAAACCCCTTGTGCTGAAATGAAATCATTATTATTTACCACCAGAAGTAGGGAATGTATATCACACCATTTAAAATACTAATAAAGGGATAAAGTCAAGCAGACCCGTAAGCGATGTTTTAACAAAAGTTTGTGTATGGATGGGATAAAGATGGTGAAATCCTCCCCAAGGGCATGAGCTAGACAACAAAGAGCATCGACAGTGTCCTTCCGGAGGTCATCATTCTTCCTGTAATGCAAAAGCTTTAACAGTTAACAGTGTCTAAATCACCTAAAACCTCAAAAAACAACCTCTAGAACAAATGAAAAATAGATGCAAATTATGTGGTCATGCATACTGCTCCAAAATTTCGGCCAATAAAGAAAATGAACCAGATAGCCACGATAGTGTTAAAGCTAGAAATATTTACGAGTTGAAATCCTAACTTTTGCGGTCTACTATTTTTATAAGAAACAGAGCTTATAAAACGTAAATAGTGTCTAAAACAATCATTAAGGAAAACATAAGTTTTTGTCACCAAAATTAGAAGATAGAAGAAAGCTGTCAGAAATTGGAATTCACTGCAACTTGAAGAAGCGGACGGTGTTCTAAAATAATCAATAAATTAAAATACACACACACACACACACTATATATATATATATTATATATATATATATATATGTATGTATACAGGCCCGATCAAGAGAGGACGTCCGCACTTTCGCTAAAGTGCGGACGACGGCGCTGCAGCCCCGCTCAGGCCTCGACGGCAGCGCGAATCGGGCCGGAAGGATCCCAGACGGCTTCTGGACAGCAATCGAGGTCGGAGGAGGTCAGGTTGCAGGTTTCTGGGCAGCAACCTGACCTGCAGCGCTGCAACCTTGTCGCCGGCGACTCCACCCGACTACAGACTGGTCCATCCGACCCCTGGCTTCCCTCAGGCAACTGGCGCCGCACCGTCGTGGCCTGAGTTGGGCTACAGCGCCGTCGTCCGAACTTTAGCAAAAGTGCGGACGTCCTCTCTCGATCCGCTCCGTATATATATATACACACACATATAAGTTAAAAAAGATAATGTATAAGTTACTCCTTGAAGACATAATTTTCAATGATAAAATTTCTGAACAAGAAATGCGCGAGGTAAATCATCAAGTAGCATGATGGACAGGTTGCACAGATGTGAAGAAAAAGCATGTTATCGGAATCAAGGAAAAAGGAAACAGACCCATCTAAGACTAGCTTCAAGTGATGCACAAGAGAAGATATGTGACCAGTAACCTGCAGAGAATATAGCAAATTAAAAATTTATAATAGGGACACGACAAAATCAACATAATGTCAATAACCATATAACAGCAATTGGAATACTTTATAAGATAAAAGAAACAAGTTTAAATATAACAACCTGCACCCGAGGGATGAGTTTGGTCAAAGTTTTGATAGCAGCACGTCTTATATCCACTGAAGCATCCACTTTGAACAAACGGATTAGAGCGGGAAGAAGAAGATGCATATGTTCATCCAATGTTCCTACATTTTGGAAATTGGAATGATTATATACAGGTAGGCATCAGGACGCATCGGGACTAACAAGAATAGTTGGGATAACAAACGCACAATAATAGCACTTCTGTATATTCATGAGAGAAATGAACATATAAAATACAATGCCTTTTGAGCTCTAAAGGCAGAAATCATCTAATTCTTTTGGCACTTGATTGTCCCATGCACCAGCCTCCAGAAGCAGAACGCATAAAACTCTTTGTATTCTAATTAAAAGATAATAAATACAAAAAGGCTCTAATTTAAGCTATCAGTTTGAAAGGCAGTGCCAGAATATATCTAAAACTTGTATTCCCCATCAGTTTTTAAGTTTTTCAACATATACCATCAATATATTGATAACAATCTGCATACATTAAAGTGTTAAACTGTATGTGTGTATCATGCAATCCTTTTTCCAGATGTCTAGAAACTTGGATACCAGTCGATTATAGTTGACAAGTGGGTAACTGTTAATTGAAAATAATATCCAAATACACTACTTGATTATTGAATTTTATCCAAATTTGCTAATTATTATTTGAATATCACTGGATGCTGTAATTGATTCTTTGCAGCATATGAATATTCATTTTCTTGTCCATATCTGACTGGATCCAGAATGCAAAAAAAGAATCACAATGCTGGCTTTATAAGCACTGGTTATTATCCCAGAATTTACACATGCAATCCCCGAATTTATTCCATATTCTGAACATGTATCTCAAAGACTTCAGCAGCTTCAAAAGATGGAGCTTGCGAACAACTCAAGGTTACCGTAACCATTTTCTCATCAGAAATCAAGACTTCTTCTATGCCTGCAGCCTTGGTTAGTCAAGGTAGTCCCTGAATCATAATCCTCTCACTGTCACTTGAGCGTGGTTCAGAAGTAGAAGCTATTCCATCCAATGTGGGCATCAAAACTGTTCTAATAATCAGACTCAGACCATGCATTTCTTAGTTCTCTTTTTCAGGCCAAATCTTTTGGATTCTATATTTCTACCTCGCGATGTGTCAGTAAGAAGATCTCAGGATTTCAAATACTCACATCTTCCATGTGAATAAGAAAACTGCAATTTCTCTTGTGACTCGCAGATTTATATTCCAGAAATTCAGGATATAAAAATCCAGAATTATTTGGGACTGCTTATATCAACTTGTGAGTGCTCAAATCTTCCATTTGAGCAAAATAAGGCAATTCCTCTTCTATATAAGTCTTTTTTTGTAGTTAGGGCCAAGTTCTTCTTGTTAAAGCACTTGGGAGTGCTCCCTGTGGAAGCTCCTCACAGATGCTTCTCCCAAAAGCACCACAGACCACTTCTATACCCAGAAAAAAAATTCGTTTCTAACCACAGTCGATTACCTGAACAAACCCTTCCATAAATGCTTAACCCCCTCACCATTTGCACATCAAAGATCCTACTATTCCTTTCCATCCACTAAACCCAAAAAATAATCATCATACAAGATCTCCCCAATACCACTTCCTGCTTCTTGCCACCACAACAATTTCATACTGATAATTTACAACTCAGTAGTACAAATAACCGGCAAAAGTGATTTGAACAGCAATATCAAAGATGATTAAAAATGGAGTACTAACCACTAAATACTTCAAGGGTATGGAGGATGTCAAGAACGTAAGTGTAGTCATTACACCGTTCTGCGTCACTTAGAACTTGGATACAGCATGGAAGAATATCAGGAAGATACGTCCTAAACTCGTCATTCAGGGCCAAACAAAGCTGCTCCACCAGATGAAGAACCTGAGAAAGGTTACATGCAGCGACAATAAGTCTCATACTATCAGTTCCAGGTATTTGTAACCAAAAGAAAATACCCAACTTACTGGATAGCCAGGTTGAGGACGGACACCAGCAGGGAAACTAAAGGTTGACCATAGTTCTGAAATTAGAGCCAACAATTCATGCAGATATTTCCGTATGTGCTGACGCACAATAGACACTAGAGTTCCAAGCTTCCATGTTATAAAATCCTTCAAAGCATCATCACATGTGCGGACTATATGGAAAAGGTCAGGCAACACCTACAAGTAAGAAGGGTAAAAACACAACTTTAAGTAAACCAAACTAAAGAAAAAGGTATCTTACCGTTAATAAGCTAAACAGGTATCTTACTGTCAATTAGCTAAACAGGTGGAATTCAAGAATAATGTCTTCTTCTCTTTTTCACATAAAAAGGACATGTTTCTATTACAAAAGAAATAGACCATTACACAGGTCTTACGATGACAAAAACATCAACTTAAGGACATATAACCCTAATACAGTAAAATATCAACTGTCCATGACACAACTAGTTTTACTAAATGAGGAGAGGTATTTCCATTAGTAAATAATAAACTTCCCAAAAAAAAAAAGAACTTATAATATGTTTAGTCTTATGAATGGAAGTTTTGGACAGCTGGAAGGGGATTTTCTTTCTGTAAATTTTAGGACTCCTTTCTTTCTTCTATTATGTTGGACAAACTACAAGTTTAGCACTGGTGCTTGATTTTGTGTTTTGAGTTTACATATAAATTTTGTGATCTTCCTTATTCTCAAGTAATGAGATTTTTCTTCACCGCTTTGTACATATTTTCTTGTTTTCATAAAATCTTGTTTTCTACTAGAAAAAATGGAAGGCAAATATATAGAATAGGTTCAATTTATGAAACTACTGTCCACCATAAAGCATATACATGAACATATAAGCATGAATTCACACAAATCTGTGAGTGTGTGCATGTCTCTAATTCTAAAGAAGTCAATCACAACTGAAACATTTATCACTGACCTTTGGTAAGTACGGAACACAACCGAGACCCATTGACTAATCTCGCAATAAAATAGAGAAGATTAGACTTCATAAAGAATTACACCAATGCTTATCAATAAATTACAAAAAGAATACAAGTCGAGGTTCCTTAAGTCTAAATACCTTGAATATAAACATAAGTGATCCAACAACCTTTAGGTGGTAAGTACCAAGTGAAGGGTCCCTAAGTATTCGCATGAGAGAATTGATTGCAACCTGTACCCATAATAAATGTTCAAAAAACATATCATAAAATAAAATAAAAATCATTTTCGTATTGATGTACATAACATACGTGTGTGTGTGTGTGTATTTGAAGAGTTTCACTTGCACGCACTGCATAAGCCGTGGATTACCACAGGCCACTAATGAAGTCAACATTTAAGACAACCAGTGGTGTGATGAGCATCATGCATTGCTATCGTGCACAATAAATATAAGACGCATATAAACAGTTAAATTCATATAATAGAGTAACAGATGTCACAGAGCCGGTTGACTGTATACCGTAGAATAATAATCTTCAGAGGTTGCAAATGATGGCCACAAGTCCATAGGCAATTCATCCACAGATTGGATGTGTTGACCAGACTCACTGGCATTACGAGGAACATCTCCATGTGACCCAGGCAAGCTTTGCTGATTTCGTTTATGCACATGAGGATCTAGAGCACCCATAATTCCAAGAACCTGACAAAACCCAAGATCAACATTATCATAAAAGATGTCAACAGTTTAAAAGTTAAAACCATACCACACAATCCAGTTGTAAGTATACCTTTAGTACTTCACGTCTTGTAGACCATGCCAACTCACCGTTAAGCAACTTCAAGAGTAAGCCAAGCAACAGTGGATATTCATTATACGGAGTTATGACATACCTGTCACAAGCAAAGAACAAAAGTTTAGCACAAAATTTAATGCAGACTAAGAAGCACTTCCACAAAACATGATTCCATACAAAGTCTCTCAGACCATAACTTCACTATCAACAATTGGACTTAGGTCTCATTGTATTCAAAAAAATAAATCACACTGGGTTTTGATCCCTGCCGATGCAAACTCTTCATTTAAGTGTTTTC
Organism: Rosa lucieae; assembly: GCA_024704745.1. Taxonomy (NCBI): domain Eukaryota; kingdom Viridiplantae; phylum Streptophyta; class Magnoliopsida; order Rosales; family Rosaceae; genus Rosa; species Rosa lucieae. The sequence goes on from JANPXK010000993.1 coordinate 7,466, forward strand.
TTGATTTGCCAAAAACAAAAACAAACAAAACAAAACAAAAATATTTACAATTTAACAATTTATCAGAACTTTCAGTCAATGCCACCAGTTTATAATTATTCTCCATTGAAAGGAAGACAAAAAAGAACTCCAAATAATATGAATAACCAAATTGGCAATATCAGTCTGATGTGCTCTTCCAATGAGTTTAGCAAGTTTAAGCCTCAGAGATGCAATGTAAGGAATGTGGTGCATACCCAGTGCTCTGTACAACTTGACCGAGAGTAGCTACAGCCACTTCCCGTTTTGTGACAGCCGCTCCATCCAATAAAGCATCAACAATCAAAGGCATAAGCTCTGGTATATATTTTCTCATTGCAAACCCACCCTAGGAAAAAAAAAATCAAAATAGAAACAAATTTATCAACCAAAAACAAAATCAAATAAAAGGATTAAAAAAATTAATGGCATTGATTTTGTGGTAAGATCTAGTAATTTGCAAACAAATGATAACAATATTTATCTTTGAGCAGGCCAAAAAATAGTTTATCACAGAAAAGGAATGCAACTAACATAAGCAACAAAAGAACATATCAGCAAACTTGGAGACCATAATGTAGCAAAAAGAAAATTGAGAAAAGTGAAACCGTCCAAACAATTGGTAATGAAATCAGATGTACCAGATAGATTTCACTTCCCACTGATACTCCCGAATTACATCAGACAGATAAAAATGAGAGAGAGAGTGAGAGAGTGACGTAGCAGCTAAACAGCAATTAGAGCTGAACAATTCAGGTTACAAAAATGATTAAAATTTTGCTGGTCACATGTCAAGTTTTTAGATAACATTCTGCACAAAGAACCACGAACTAGTTAGCAGGCATGCATGGACCCTAATCTCTTCCTGTACTTTATTTCACATTTTCAAAACTTATTTTTGTTAATTTCCCAAAGACGTAAGTTCAGCATGTTCTCAGGTTCTTGTGATCATAAAGTATGCATTAGGCACACTCAAACGGCCAGAGTTTCTCCAATCCGAATAAATATATAAATAAATAACACCATGATGAACTAAACCCAATACTCACCACTCTAGCAAGATCCCCAACAGTTACAAGAACTCCACTAATGATGCCATTATTCGAGCCGACACCAGTGCCATCCATAAGTCTTGCCACAAGTGCCTGAACAACAAGGCAACAAACAGTGTCAGACAAAAAGGACTCAAAAATTATTATCATTAAAAAACTAAGACAACAAAACAAGCACAAAATAACCTATTCAACCTTGTGTATAGGAGCAATGTATGGAAGTATTAGTCTTTCACAGTTACGTATTAAACAACCCAGTAACTTCGCACTTTCTTCCCTGCATTTGCTATCTGCACTGCTGACATCACAAGAGAAGTCAATATGTGACATTTTGACAGGTCATTCTAGCATTAAATTCCCTAACTACAAGTAACCTTAAATATAATTTTTCACATCACCTCTGACCCAAGTAAGTCAACAACTGTATAAGATGGCGGCGAAGAGCTGGAAGAACATAAGCAGGATTTTTTTCTGACAACCTCCCAGCCACAGAAATTGCAAACTCGCGAACATCAAAATCCTATAACACACCATACAATATTACACATCGAAACAGATAATTTTTCACACAATACATCTAATAACTGGAAAATAAAATTTAACAACTTGCATGCATGAAATCTGCACATTTATATGCTAGATATCCATGCATAAGCAACAAAGCTTATATTTCCAACTTAACATTTTATTTCTATATCATGTCCAGCAAATTTAAGTCATGCACACATTACATAGAGTGCTATTTATTCAAAAAAGGGACCCAAAAAAAAAGAAGCAAACCTCATCATTTAAAGCAGCAAAAACTGCGCTGAGACTATCAGCCTGAGCCAGGAATTCGTCAAAGCCTCTATTCCCATGTAGAGAAGAAAATATTGAATGGCGAACAATCACATCAGCATCTGCAACAGCCTCAATGAGAAGCTTTTCAACAATCTGCACAGAGGCCATTTTCCTGTTAACTTAAGGCCAGAAAACAAAAACAAAAACAAAAAAACAAATATTTTCATAAGTTAAAACTCATGGTATACATTACTTTAGAGGTGTGACGTTAAAAATCTTTTAAAGTTTAAAGTGGAACATTGTTACTTTACTTATACTTGGAAGAAAATAGGTTCATATATTACAGGGGACATTTTGGTTCACAGAGAACCAAATCTAACATCCTATAGAAAAAAGTAAAAGAAAAAAAACTACATTATAATGACCAAAATTCCTCCCTACAAAATGATAACCCTCCAAAGAAAAAAAAAGCAACATCCCTAAATTCTGAGTAGATACTTGTTGTATCTGCATAAATAATAATAACGTGGACTGGAGATGTACAATCAGAAGGTAGGCATTTAATAAATAAAAAAAATGACATTCCAGAAAGGTGTCTGATCTTGACAGTCAAGAATGTAAAAAAGCAAACAAACAGGAGTGAATATGATGAAACAGGCTGCTGACTATTATAGACTTAGACTATAAGTGGTTTCCTCTTTCTTTTTCTGTTAGCTATATTTTTTTTTTTTTCCTTCTGACCTCTTTCGGGGAAGGGTGGGGGGGCCTTCTAAAATTGGTTTACAATTTAATAAGCATTTATGTTCAAGAACGAACCTCCTCGACAAGACGGCGTCGCTTTCCCCGATTTGACCTACCAGAAGCATATTGTACACCAGAAAAGGAATTTGCAACCAATCTGCAACAACAAAGGGCAGCATCTTTTCGGATGGCTCCGTCATCATCATCCAAATATACAACAACTGATTCTCTTGCAAATTCAAGAAGGTCGTGACCCTGAACCATATATTAGCTAGTGTGAGATTAAAAAAATAAAAATAAATAAATAAATCTTTCTTAAGGAAAGGTATAACTAGGATGCACAATGGATATCGTTATGCACACGAACCTTGAAATTGAAACGAGCTAGAGTCTGCAAAGCAAGCTGCACAAGGGATGAGCCACTGAGGTCTGAAACTTGCTGAGGGATATTTATTAAATTTCCTCTACCCATTCCAACAACTGGCCGTCCCTGAGGATGTTGGGATTTAGAAAGAACCACTGAAATGCATTCTAGCAACCGATCTTGGATGGTAGGCAGCAAAGATGGTATACTGAAATAACAACCCACAATATAGAAAACTAGTCAGTCACTAGGATGACTTCTCACTAAAAGTGTTTGAGAAAAAGGTTCATGAACAAGCCAGTGTACCTGGCAGTTATCTTTTCAAGGGCCTCAACAAGCGTAGAGGAAAGACCAGCAGCGAACATAACATCCAAAAGACCACGAACATCATGTTCCATAGCAGGCCCCATTGCTTTTGCAATATTTCCAACACAAGCCAAAGCCTCAAGTGAGGGTCGCCCTCTACGTGGAGCAATCTGCAGAATATATCATACAGTAACAGTCATAGTAATGTTCACAAGCATGTACTATCTCTACAAGGAACAATCCACAGAAGTGAGATAACAGTCGTAATAGATATTTTCACTATCACAATTATAACCTACAACCTACATAGATAAACAGCAGAGACAAATAAATTAATGTCCATAAAGATCAGTCATGTTGACATACTGCTTCACGTAAGTGAGGTGTAATTTGGACCAAATAGAAAACCAGTTCCCCGTCCAAAGCACCAGCCATCTCCCCAAGTGCAATAAAACCACTGGAGCGTAGTTCAGCTGATTGTCGCAAAACAGCGAGGATATGATTCATACATGTCTGCAAGAAATAGCATTTCCTTACATATTTCAGTAATAAAGGAAAACAGAAGTAAAAGACATTTGACCCAAACATTCTGTCTACGAGTTACAATTGCAAAATAAAGCAGACATTTTAACAAACCTCTAAGTAGTTTGTAACAAATCGATCACGCAGAAAATGAGCAATTCGAGGTAGCAGTGAAGTTATGCTCAGGCGAACCAGCCTATCCTTGTGGTCAAGATACCTAAGGACAATTTCTGCAACTTCCCTATACCTTGACATCATGAATTCACCTGTATTCCTGCCCAGATGAAATAAGTTTACAAAAAAACCATGTTATGTGACAATAGCAGATTGGAGAAGCAGATTGCTGGGTCACTGAATATTTCCAGATAAGGACCGTCCTTCAAAGTCTCACTAAATAAATAAAAAATGTATAACTTTGATTTTACTTGCTCCCACAGTATGATTACATGGACCCATTTTCAATTTCTTAGGTTACATAGGCTGCCATTATCATCACATATAGTTCACCTAAAAGAGTACAGTCACTAGTACAACATGATAACTTAAATCTGATGCAAAATCTTCATTTGAACTGGCATCCATATGACACATTTACGTACCCAAAATATATATATATATATATATATAGAGAGAGAGAGAGAGAGAGAGAGAGCCAAAAAATAAAAATAAAATCACATCTTTACCAACTCAACCAACCTTAAAAGCTCTCCAACTGCAAGTAAAGAACCATGTATGCTGTGAACAGAAGCATTTTTACCCAATCCATCCTGTGTAGCTTCGAACATACGATAATACCATTGCACACGCCATCGTGTCTCACGTTTCTCAATAACACCAAGGCAAGCACGCAGAGCTTCCACAGCTCGCTCTCGGATAGCCAATACTGGATCTCTCAAAGCAACCCAGATAGCATCAACAAACTCAGGTACATGAACATTGAACACTGTGGAAGCATTTTCTGCCATCTCCTACAGTAACAGAACATAGCATTAAACATTTGTCTGTAATGAAAAATCTGAATCAAAGACAAATCAGGCAAAAGAATCCATGCAATGATATCACACAAGTTTCTTTCTAATACATAAATGGAGTGGAAAGAGTATTGCCTCTGGAATAACTTCACAAGTGAAATAGATACTGTAGTACAAAGGAAAAACTTTGTGCTTACTTTCAAAATCAAGACGGCAGCAAAACGTCGATACTCAATTCTGTCTCCACGCAACCATTCCAGAGCAATTTTTATCTAAGACATCAAGAATTATCAGATTCTTTAGTCACTAATCCAAAGTTATATCAAAGTGGTAAAAGTAGCAAACAAACCTGGCATTCCACTTCATCTGCAGTCATTGCTCCCCCGGCCCTAGCTAGATGGCCCAAAACTCTACTAGCCAGGACCAAAATGTCAGGATCACGTTTTAGCTCAAAGGCAGTCCTTATGTAATTAGCAAACTTTGAAACCTTTGATGCATTCTCTCCAAGTGCCACATCTATCAACTCATCAATAGCTCTTAGAGCTCCCAAATTTTCTGCAACATCACTGCTATCCAAAAGAGCAGAAATCCGATCATACAACTGATCCATGAAACGAGAAAATGCTTCTCCACTTAAGTCACGGGCTTCTTCTTCCAGATGCTTCTTCAAAGCCAACGAAGCCCCCTCCTGCTCACAACAGATTTTAAGCAGCTTTAAGGCACTGCACTTTTTGAGGGTAATATCATAGATCCCCCAAGACTACTGCCAGCTTAGGACTAACGAACATAAATCTAGCACCACATATTACAATGCCTACTCTCAAAAAAAAAAAAAAAATTGTACAATTAGCTTCTGAAAGTTTTCAAGCTTGACTAAACTGAGGTCAGCTTACAATTGGGTTATACTTCCAAAAACACAAAACCAAAAATCCAATTTTGTATAGCCCACCAAACCCAGTTAGTTATTCATTAAAAAAATAAAATAAAAATAAAAAAGGGGAATAGCTTAATCGTTTCTATTTCTTTTACCTTCCACATTCTCTTAACACTACTCCTAGCTTAGGTCTAAAGAACACAAATTTAGCAGCAGACATTACTACGCTTCACTTCAAGAATATGTATGATCAGCTCATAACCTCTACAGAGTTGAGCTACCTTAAAATTAGTCTATACCACCGAATAACAAAGACCAAGACCTCCCCGATTTCGCATAGTCCACCAAACCCAGTTAATTATTCAGTAGCAACAAACCACACATTACGTCTCTCTTAACACTAGTGCTACCTTTGAACTAAATAACACAAATTTAGCAGCACATTCACTACGCTTTCCCTAATTAAAATTTCTCTGTATAATCACCTGCGAAGCTTTACAGACTAGAGTGACAAATTTTTCAAATTTAGTGAACTTCAAAATAGTTCTACACTACAATTAGGTATCTCCACCAATCAAAACGACGCCGTTTCAATCCCTTTCTTCTTCCACATTCCCAAGCATTCAACTTTCTCAGTAAAACCGAAACAGAGAGAGAGAAAGCCAACTGAGGCGTACCTTGGGGTTGCCACGCGTGCAGAGGTCGGCGAGGATACGATTGAGGGCGTCGAAGCTTCCGCTGCCGGGTGCGGCGGTGACGGGCCCGCCGAACCTGAGGGACTGCACCGCGACGGCCATGATGTTAGAGTAAACCCTAAACCCCTCCCCAAGCGCGTATCAATGTCCGTAGCGAATCAGATCTCCGAGCATCGGAGACGACGACGGTAAGGGTTTGTAGTAGTGGTGTCTCGGCGTGTGATGAGTACGCGTGGGGGGAAAGCGTGGGGCTTTCGTGCTTGGTCGTTGAGGAGCAGCAGCAGCAAAAGTGTGGGAGCAGGGGGTCAGGCTTAGAGCTATGTATGCTTGAGATTAACGCTATCAAAGCCTTTTTGGGCTGCGGCTAATAGCGGCTGTTTCTTCTTCTGTTTACTTCTTGCCTTCTATGGGTGCTTTTGCTAGTCCGATCATGCTCATTATGTTTTTTATATATATAATCTAAGATATTAAATATTGATTTAAATAGATAAGAAAATTACACACGTCACGCCTTACTCCAAAACGCTCGGTGATGTTTTACATGGAAGCTCTAGAGTACCGGTTTAACTTGAATCTATCGCTAAGAGCTTGAAAAGGGAGAGAAAAGTCTTTGGTTACTAAAAGCGATAGTTAAATTGTGTGCAATGATTGAGATGCCAAAAAATGAAAAAAGTTGTCGCGTGTAGAGTAACAATATTGGTAGAATAAATCATTGCGTACTATCACGTGATATATCCAATATATTTGGGAATTCTTGGTTGGGGCTGCTTGGAAATGGTACCTCACTATTTTTTTGAATCTCCTAAATTTATTGAGTAAATGATTGCTGTTTTCTAGGACTGTAAATAGGCTCGATATAGCTTATGTTTGACTCATATTCAGCTCAATTTTAACTCGTTAGCCTTGTGTTTGTAAGATAAATGAAACGAGTTTGAGCTCAATAAGCTTGATAAAAAACGAGCCTAGCTTGAACAAGTATATATTCGGCTTGTCTAACTCGTGAGTAGATTGTATATTTCATGAGTAGCTCGAGCTTGTTAAAGTTAGACTCATGAAAATTTATAGTATAAATAAAAATATAATTTTTCCATTACAAAAAAAAATGTATATAATTTTTCTAATCTCAAATCTTTAATTCTTTTTATTACATTCCTTTTCAATTAGAAGAGAATATGAGGATTTAAGTAAAATATATTACAGAAAGGGGATTCGGCCCCATTCTTATTTAATTAGTTTAAGTGCAATTTTGAGTTCGATTTGTCATTTTGAGTTTATTCCAGATAAAATGGATTTGTGTGTTTGGATTATTATTTTTAATTTTATTTATGTTCAAGTAAATCCAGAATATGTATCTGGCCCAAACTCGAGGTTACTTGCTCTAGTTGAAATAGGGTTTATATTAGAGATATTCTCGGAGAATCTTAGGAGATATCCAATCAATGTACGATTATGTTTCCATGTACAACTATATCTCTATGCTTGTAATCCTCTATATAAAGAGGCCATTATTATCAATAAAAGTACGACTCAATTCTCTCCCAATTCAGTTTTCCTTAAACACGTTATCAGCACGAAACTTTAACCCTAAAACAAATAGCCAAACCGTGATTCAAGAAACTAAAAACCTTGAATCCGAATACAAAACCTTGAAGCCTTTTCTGCCTCCACCTCACACCTTGAAGAACTCGATTCCAGGAGTCCAGAATCGGAGGCGGCACCCCAAGAACCGGTCGGAAACCAACCGAACCGGCCACCAGAAGCTCCATACAACTCACAGCAAATATTCCACCGGTTCATCATCTTCCGGACCTCTAATTTCCACCAAATTTTGGTAACAAAAGCCCGTTGACCTGAAGTTTCAGGAACCGGAAGAAAAAGTCCAAAAACTGGCCTAAAAAGATGTGAACTGGCCACCTGAGCAGCTGCACCTTGAACTGGCAGAAAAGAAAGAATAAGAAAAGAAGAAGAAAGAGAGAAGAAAGGAAGGCCCAACCCAGAAGAAAAAGGAACAGGCCAAGAAGCCCACTGACATCAGCCCTAGGACCCGCGCCACGTCAGCCCTGCCACATCAGCAACAGGACCCATTGCCACATCAGCCCTCCGGTCAATACCCGGTCAATGCCGGTCAATGACTTTTCTGGCGAATTTTTCAGTCAAATTTTCCGACGACCTATTTCGAGTTATTTTTTACTAAACGTTCTAGTTTTTTTTTTTGAGTTTTTTTAATTCAATTTCTCTTCTTTTTCGGGGACTTGCAACATCCCTTATTCTACCCCCCCCTTTCTTCATCATAGAGGAGACCTAATTAAGCCGAACTGTGGGGGTTCGTGCTCACTCCAAGCTTGGAGCTTGTTGAGATCTCCAAACTTAGAGTTTGTAGAAAATTTATGATCGACCACTTACATTATTGTTTCAATCTAATCCAATACCTCTTGGAATTGAATTTCTTGGAAGCAATTAGGCTCAGAAATTCCTAATTTCTTGGGAGCAACTGCGCTCAGAAATTTTATATTTTTTCGTGGTAACCTTTTATGCTTCGAAACTAACCCTAATTTCTTGTTCTCTTTCAGGATAAGTAACCTGAACAAATTGGACTTTGCTTTATTGGGAACAACTGGCTCTGGATATCACAGGTGGGTTCGTGATGTCCGTCAGCATCTCAAGGTCGATGGAGTCCTAGATACGATTCTCGAGTCTAGCCAGGATGTGCTAACTGTTGAGTAAGCTCAAGCTTTGGAAGCCAATAGAGCAGCCTTAGAGGCAAATAAGGGGAAAGTCATCATCCTAATGACTCGTCATATGGATGATCCGCTCCAATATGAGTGTATGAATGAAGAAGACCCCAGAAGGCTGTGGGTCTCACTCGATGAAAGATTTGGCAATGTCGGTGACTCCCTGCTTCCTGACCTAGAAATGAGATGGCATAACCTCCGCTTCTGTGATTTCAAGTCAGTTCTTAACTACAACTCGGAAGCACTTCGCATTAAATCCTTAATGGAATTCTGTGGTAAAGATATCACAAATACGATATTGATTGAGAAGACTCTCTACATTTCCCGTCTCTGCATTGATGGTTGTTAAGAACTATCGAATCGATGTTATTGCAAGACGAATCACAAGGTTTCATGAGCTCATTGGAGCTATGAATGTCGCTGAAAAGCATAATAACATCCTTGTGAAGAACTATAATTTGAGATCTGTGGGAATAGAGCATATTCTGGAATCCAATTATAACGCGCCCCAACGAGAGGGCGCCAAGAGCGAAACCCTAATCTTAGGAATACATACGTTCTGGTCCATATAATCGCTCTACTTGGGAAGGTAATCGCCAAAATAGGTGAACACGGAACCGAAGAGGTTAACGCGGAAAGCAGGAGGGAGGCAACGCCTCTGGCCATGATGGTGGCTCCACCAACACTAAGAGTCATCTAAATGACGCTTTCAAAGCGCCTCAATCAATGGAGTTTGAGCAAAGAGAAGTATGTTCTCAATGTGGAGTGTCTGATCATTGGGCACACATTTGTAGAGCTCGTGAAGAAATTGCCACTGCCTACAAAGCATATTGTGAAGCAAGAGAAGCTCACTATGTGGAACAAGAAGATCAAGAAGATGATCTAGAGTGAAAGGTTGAAGACTACAAATCTGGCTGGGATCAATAGATCGCCAATTCTGTTTAAGTCTTTTTATTTTCCAAGAGATGTAATAGGCAATTGCCATATATTTTTGTAGTAGATGCCAATGGTTTAGTCTTTCTTCAAAATAGGCTCATCCCAAAGTAAGTGTGATGTCTAGGAAGGTTCTGAGATTAGTGGTACTTAAGCGAGCCTTGCTCCACCGACATCTCTTTACTCACATAGTCACATTCATTTTGGAATTACCAAAAGAAGTTAGATGACTACAGTTGTTTTGAATTAGCTAGCATTTTGGATTAGATTTTCTTTGGTCAAAGAGACAATGATGTGACTCTGTTGGCTTATGAATAAAATTTCGAGTTCTTTTCATTATGACTCAATTTTGATTATGAGCATATTACTTTGTGACTTCGATGGCTGGGTCATCAGTATTAATTCAAGGACATGGAATAGCCCAAGTTCCACCTACCAAATGGCACCTTGATTACTGTCACAAAAACTCTCTACACTTCTAGGGCGAATCACACATATGAATAGCCAACAGATTCCATACAAAAAAGTATGTAGAGAACGGAAATGAGTTCCTTTGCAATACCTCTAATGATTGCGAACAAATGCGCATCGTAGAGAAGTTTATGTGTCTCTCTAATGGACTTTATGTCACTATTTGAGCTATTAAATCCAATAAAGTTACGAGAGAAGATCTCATGGATTTAGACACATATTGGCTTTGTCACGACATGATAGGTCATCCTGCAGGTCATGATATGATGATCCGTCTACTAAAGACTTCACATAGACATCTTTTATTTCGAGCGAAGCGAAGTATGAATCAAAAGTTGATTTATGGACTAAGTGTGACCGACGCTGCTGCCTAAGGCACCTCCTCTGTCCACCACCAGCCTGGGGCTGGCACAGTCCCTATCCATGACACCATGGATAGCGTCCATCATGTGATGGCGCCCCAGGTGATGCTGCAATCACCAACTTGCTTCAAATAGCGTTTCAGACGCTCAGGCCTAACCAAAATTCTCATTGGTTGCTTCTAAAGCCTCTAGCTCATTTTACAAAAGCCGTTCCTTAGGAAAATTAGGACTGAGACCGTCCTATGCAAAGGATATGAAAATACTCATTATGTTCTTACATAGAATCCATGGGGATTCTATGGACTGATTCAACCAACTTGCGGACGTTTAAATATCTCATGATATTGGTTGACACGCAAACACGCTGGTCACGTGTTGTGTCATTGTCCACTTGTAATGCTGCTTATGCTACACTCCTAGCACATACCATATGACAACGGGCTCACTCCCCGGATCATCCTCTTCTGTCAATTGGACTTGACAATGCTAGAGAGTTTACATCGAAGACTTTCGATGGTTATTGTATTGAGACTAATGTTTGACATTATATTCCCATGAACACACCCAATTAGTCTCGTGGAAATGACTACGATGGTAGTCCGAAAATTGGTAATGTACCCTAATTTCCTTATATCCGCTTGAGGTGATGCAATATCGCATGCAGCTATGCTGATTCGTTTACAACCCACTGCCACTCAATGTATCTCTATGTTACAGCTAGTGACTGGGTACAAGTACTTACTCAAATTTGAGTGTGCCCTTATGTGCCAATTGTGCTGCCACAACGCTCTATAATGGGTCCTTACAGTTGAATGAGCAACTACGTTGGATTTAAGACTCCAACAATCGTCCGCCACTTAATGCCTTTGCAAGGCGATCTCATTACCACTAGATTTGCAGGTTGTCACTTTGATGAGACAGTCTTCCCGTCGTTAGGGGGAGATAAGAACACGGATGTTCTGCAGGAACGACAAGAATTGTCGTGGGGTGTCCCTACTATGTCTCATCTCGATCCCTGTTAAAATGACGAGATCACACAAATATTCTGCAAACATGCTTGCAAGGAAGTACGTCCCTACGAGAAGACGTAGCGCCACCCTACGCAGAGGTAGGCATGGCGCCAACGCCAAAGAGAGTGGCACTCTGGCGTTACAGGCCATGGCCCCAGCTAGGATGTGTGGGAGGCCCGTGGGTTTGAATGATGCTTCGGCACACTCCAATCCTTTGATCATCGACACTCAAAATCCGTCTCATGAGAATCTTCCGGATTATGGTTATCGTTGGGGGACGCCTCAACATTAGAACCTATTCCTGAGAATATAGAGTTCTATGAAAATTACACTAGTGTACATGAGACGTGGGATAGAAACTCCATCATAATTGTTGATGTAGTTGCGCATGAGTTTGTTGAGTCCGATGATATCGAACCACACTCCGTTGATGAATGAATGCCAACGTAGAGAGATTTTGCCTAAATGGAAAGATGCGATCCAGGTGAGGATGGATTCTCTAACGAAGAAGAAGGTTTTTGAGCTAGTGATGCCAACATCTCTTAACATAAAACATGTTGACTAATGGGTCTTCGTTAGAAAGTGTAGTGAGAAAATGAAATAGTAATCTCGCCTTATGGCGCAAGGCTTCTCATAAAACGCCCTGGAATCAACTACGATAAGACATATTCTCTCATAATGGATGTTATTGCTCTCCACTACCCTGTCAGTTTGGTAGTTTCTGAATAACTGAACATGCAGCTTACAAATGTGGTCACTACGTATCTCTATAGGGATCTAGATACGGAATATCCATGAAGGTTCATGGTGAACTTCATTTGCCCAAGTCAAGTGGCTCTAGACCACAGAGCGCGTTTACAAAGAGGTTGAAACGCTCACTAAAATGACTACTTGATTGGGAAGGGATATGTCCACACGTTTCCATAACAAGTTTCGGATTCCATCGCGGTTCATGTTGGACATGATCTTCATTAGAAGCCCTTAAAGAGTTAAGGGAAATCGATGAACACTTGAAATCCGATTTTGAGATGAAGAACTATGGGAGAACACGATTATGTTTGGGTTTGGAACTTGAGCATCATGTCAATAGATGCTTAGGCATTTTGACAAGGTCAAACCTTCAAGCATCCCCATGATCGTCCGTAGTCTTGATCCTAAAAAGGATCCTCTTCGTCTGAAGGATGATGACGAAGATGTGTTGGAGGCAGAAGTGCCTTACTTGAGTACAATAGGCGCATTATTGTACTTAGCTCAATACACAAGACCGGACATCTCATTTGCAGTGAACTTGTTAGCTAAGGTATAGCTCTGCGCCAACTCGACGTCATTTGATTGGTGTAAAAGATATCTTTCGGTACTTGAGATATACGATTGATATGGGCTCATTCTATCCTTATAGGGAGATGTTGGATTAAGACCCATCACACACCAGGAACACCGCCAACACTAGCCTGCGTCTACTATCCCCATCCCAAAATGACATGTGTTTTGGAAGGTTTTACTGATGCTGGGTATCTCTCTGACCCATACAAATGTCATTCCCAAAATGGTTAAGAGTTCACCATGGGTAAAGACCGTGATATCTTGGAGGTCTACAAAAATAGACCCTAGTCGTTATATCTTCTAAGAATGCAGAGATTATTGCTCTTCACAAAGTGGTTCGTGAATGTATATGGATTGGATCCATAATTACGCATGTTCGAACAATTGTGGTTTGAAGTCTATCATAGATGAGCCTACGAGCATTTAAGATAATGTTGCTTGTTTTGAATAAAGAAGCAAATGCTACATCAAAAGCGACAACACCAAGCATAGTCAGCAACAACAGACTAGATCTCCTCAAAATCAAAGTGAACTAGGTTCGATCTGAGGACAGTGTGACAGACTTGCTCACTAAGTCATTGCCTAAATTCCAGTTTCGAGAAACATGTTGGTAGCATCTTTTACGGAAGTTATCCGAACTCCCATGACCGTTGTCATCTGGGGGAGATGCAGACATCAGGGGGAGATGTCAACATGTATGGTCTGGAAACGTGAAGGGTGTGTTGTACTATTTTTGTCCTTCAACCGAGGTTATTTTTGTCCCACAAGGTTTTTGTTACTCGGCAAAGTTTTAATGAGGCAACGAGAGAAGCACCACGTTTGGACGACACAAGGGGGAGTGTTCAAGTAAATCCAAAATATGTGTCTAGCCCAAACTCGAGGTTACTTGCTCTAGTTGAAATAGAGTTTATATTAGAGATATTCTCGGAGAATCTTAGGAGATATCCAATCAATGTATGATTATGTTTCCATGTACAATTCTATCTCTATGCTTGTAATCCTCTATATAAAGAGACCCATATTATCAATGAAAGTACGTCTCAATTCTCTCCCAATTCAGTTTTCCTTAAATAATTTCTTCTTTTTTATTTTTTAAATTTAAAGTCAAAATGAGCCTAGTTTGAGCTCATTCAATAAATTGAGCCTAGCCCAGCCCAGCTCAGGCTTAAGAAAAATATTCAAGTTGAAATCGGGAAGGTTCTTCTCCTTTCCACCACAGCTTCAAACTTTGGAACCTTACTGATTTCAATCCCTCTTCTTCTCTTTTCTACCACACCAACATAATCTCTTCCAACCCCTAAAAACACGCCCAACTAATAAGCCTAATTACCGACTTTTTTGCCACCATTGAAATTGTCGTAGAAAATCAGGGGCAAAACCGTCACTCCACTGTTACATCTTTCATATATAGTATAATATGGTGATTATTGGTTGGAGTTGCTCGGTACCTCACTATTTTTTTTTTGGGTAAAAAAAATGGTGACTGAGTGAGCTACCACTTTTGGGCTAGAAGCAACTTCAGTATAGCCCCTCCCTAAGGGATTTTTTTTCACAAGTTGAGGTTCGAACCAGAGACTTCCTATTACCAAAAGAAGCCATGCAGCGTCCACCCCATTTATAGCCTAGCATACTTCCACTAGACCCTTTTTTTTTTAATCTATTAAACTAATTGAGTAAATAATTGTTGTTTTCTTTTCCATGTAAATTATATAAGATGGGTTATATCACTAATATCATTTTGGGTGAGGCTTTTGCCACTCTATAATTTTCTTTGTTCGCTCTACTTGCTCATTACCAATATTCTAAAACGCGGCCGCCCAGCCCCGCCTCTCCACCTCGAGGAATGGCAAATCGGAGCTTCTGGGCGTTTCTGAGTTAGGTGGGCGCCCAGGCGGCTGGGCGGTGAGCCGGGCATTTTTTTTTTTTTTTTTTTAATCGCGAGATTAAGACCTAAGCCAAAATTCGTAGGGTCAGTTCCTCCCAAAGGCCAAAACGCCGCAAATCATAGGGTCAGTTCGTCTGTGATGCGAAAACGAAGCAAATCTCTAGCTCAGTCTCCTCTGTGCTCGATCTCTTCTCCGTCGGTGGTGAGCCTCTCCTCCGTGCTGTCACTCTCTCTCTTTGTCGCTCTCTCTTTCTCTCTGCGGCTCTGCGCGCGGCTCACTCTGGAACCAGATCGGATCATCGGAAGTCGGAACCGGCAGCTTCTTCGTCGATCTCTCTTTTCTCTGCGGCTCTGCTCGTGACTGAGCTCTGAAACCAGATCGGAATCTTCTTCGCCCTTCCGCTCCAATATCGACTCTTCCTCCACCATCTCAACCGGCAGATTCTTTGCCCCTTCACTCCACAGCTCCTCCCCTTCGCTCCACAGCTTCTCCACGGTAAGTTCTGAGAAATTGATAATCTTTGGTTGAATTGATAATCATAAATTCATAATCTGGAAATTGATAATCTTTGTTCTTGTTGAGTTGTTGCCTTATTGCTGGAATATTGTTCTTGTTGCTGGAAATCTGGAATTGATAATCTTGTTGTTGCTGAGTTGTTGGCTTATTGCTGGAATATTGTTCTTGTTGCTGGAGCCTGGAATTGATAATGTTCTTATTAAGTTGTTGATACTATTCTACTGCTATTGCTGGAAACTGGAAATTGATAATTGTTATTGGATGTTTCTGTTGTAGCCCTATTGTTACTGGATGTTTCTGTTGCTGGATGTTTATGTTGTTACTAGATGTTTCTGTTACTGACTTACTGGATGTTTCTGTTGTTTGCCTTGCTTGTGTAATTGAGCAGAGTGTGGTTATGTTAGGGTCTCAGAGAGTTGAAGTATCAGTCTATCATTGAGTAACTTGGGTTAAATTATAATGACTTAAATTAGACAGTTAGTTAATGGTTTAATGCATATAAATATATAATGAATTAATGAGTTAAATTAGTTAATGCATGTACAATTATACATTCTGCCACAGTGCCACTATTGTTAAATCATTGTTTGTTTATTAATAGGCCTTCCTTGATGGCATCTTCTGGAGGATCTAATGCTACTAATGAAGTAGATAGATCATTGAGGCGTGGGTCAAACGATGCTGGATGGGACTTTGCGGTGTTGGCGGATCCACACAACTTAGATAAGTTGAAGTGTAAGTTGTGTGGAAAAGTAATTAGTGGTGGCATACATAGAATGAAGCAACACATTGCCAACATCAAGGGGAATGTTGCCTCATGCAAGAATTCTACGGAGGCCGATAAAGCCAAATGTATAGCCGCAATAGATGGAGCAAAAATTAAGAGAAAGCAAAAGGATATGCATGAGAAGGAAGTGAGGGAAGAAGTTGAAGTTTCTCAATCACATGATGTAGAAGATGTAGAAATTGAAAGGCCAAGTTTGTCAAGAAAAAGGCCTCACTTTCTTGGGCCTATAGACAAGTTTGCATCTTCAATCACTCTCGATTCTTCAATTAATGGAAGCAAGAAGATGCGTCAACAAAACATTAATATGCCAATTGGAAGGAAAGAACACATAGTGTGCATCAATGGTTGGCTAGGTGGGTGTATGAAGCCGGCATTCCATTTCATGCCATTGATAATGATAGCTTCAAAAGATTTGTAGAAGCGGTTGGTCAATTTGGCCCGGGTTACCGACCTCTAACTCAATACCAACTAAGAGAGCCATTGTTGAAGGAAGAGGTTGAGAGGAAGAAAAATTCACTCAAGAAGCATGAAGAAGAGTGGGCAAAGAATGGTTGTTCCATTATGACCGATGCTTGGAGTGACCGAAAAAGAAGAAGTATTATGAACTTGTGTGTTAATTGCAAGGAAGGCACTACTTTTCTTTCTTCAAGGGAAGATTCGCATCAATCACACACCGGGGCCTATATCTTTGAATATGTTGACAAATGCATTGAAGAAGTTGGGGCACAAAATGTTGTTCAAGTAGTGACTGATAATGCTATTAACAATATGGCGGCGGGGAATTTGTTGAAGATAAAGAGGCCAAATATATTTTGGACTTCATGTGCCACTCATACATTGAATCTCATGCTTCAAGGGATTGGTAACCAACCAAAATTCAAAGGAGTGATTGAGAAGGCAAAGGCATTCACTATCTTTATCTATGCACATCACAAGACATTAGCTTTGATGAGGAAGCATACAAAGAAAAGAGACATAGTGAGGCCGGGAGTCACTAGATTTGCCACTTCCTTTCTAACTTTGCAAAGCTTGATGGAGAAGAAGAGTGAGTTGAGGTGTATGGTTGCTTGTGATGATTGGACCGCTTGCAAACATTCTAAGAGTGCTAAGGGGGAAATGGCATATAATACCGTATTGAGCACCTCTTTTTGGAATGGGGTAACACTTTGCTTGAAAGCGTTTGCTCCTTTGTTTAAGGTGCTTCGCCTTGTGAATGGGGATAAAAAGTCATCAATGGACTTTTTGTATGGAGAATTACTCAAGGCAAAGGAAGACATTAAAGAGGCATTCAAACATAAAGAGGCCAATTATCGGCCAATTATAGAGATTATTGATGAGAAAGCCCGTGGTCTTCTTGATAGTCCATTACATTTGGCGGCTTACCTATTGAACCCCTATTACTTCTACAAGGATGAAGACATTCAATATGATCATGTTGTCATGGAAGGGTTCTTTCTTTGTGTGGAGAAGTTTTTTCCCGATGACCTTGAGACCCAAAGTGTGGTGACAAATGAAGAATTGTTAATGTATAAAAGCAAAGGGGGTGGATTTGGAAGAGCATTAGCTAAGTTGGGATGTGCAAAGAATGATGACAAGTATGATCCGGGTAAGAAACTAAAACTTTCATTATTTTGTGAAAATTACAAGGCATGATATTTATTTTGTTTAACTCATGATATTTATTTTGTTTACTTATTGTTATTGTTTTGTTTGTGGCTTTGTGCATATGTAGTTGGATGGTGGTCCAATTATGGAAGTGGAACACCCAAATTGCAAAAAATGGCTAGAAGAATACTCTCTTTAACTACAAGTTCATCCGGGTGCGAAAGGAATTGGAGTACTTTTGAGGGAGTAAGTGTTTTCTTTCAAATGCTTAGAAGAATACTCTCTCATAATGGTTGATTTGTTACTAACTTATCAATATATATACATTTTTTTTATGTAGATCCATACAAAGAAAAGGAATAGACTAGATGCTTCAAGATTGAATAATCTAGTCTATGTCCAATTCAATGCCAAGATTATTAACAAAAAGAGAAGGGCTCAAGAGTTGGGTGTGGATGTGCTTCTTGGTAATGAAGCTAGCAAGGCTCAAGGGAGGATTGTGGATGGTGGTGATGAAGAAGATGACTCGGAATTATTAGTGAAATAGGGAGAGTCTTCGGGAGTGGAGTGGATAGTGGGCTTAGGAGAAGTTCTAGAAATGTAGAGGTAAGAGAGCTTCATGATGAAGATTTTGTATCGGATGAGGACACGGAAGAGGAGAGAGAAGAAGAGGATGTTGAGTTTGAGTCCGACACCGAAGGAGTCTTGGATGGATTTGGAGAGGAAGAGTTAGAGATTTAGCCATTTAGGCTTGCAATTGTTTTATCACTTTAGTCTTTGACTCTTTATGTATGCTTATTTAGGACTCTTAAAATTTGAACATTTTAGGTGCAATTTTATAACTTTAGTCTTTAATCTTTAATTCTTTATGGATGCTTATTTAGGACTCTCTTAAAATTTGAACATTCTAGGTGCAATTTTATAACTTTAGTCTTTAATCTTTATGGATGCTTAATTAGGACTCTCTTAAAATTTGCACATTCTAGGTGCAATTTTATCACTTTGGTCTTTAATCTTTATGTATGTTTATTTAGGACTCTCTTAAAATTTGAATATTCTAGATTTTTAGGAGCAATTTTATTACTCTTTGAGTTTTTATAAGTTTATATATTTTTAATTACATAAATAAAAGCTATTGTGAGCCCCGGAAAAGTTTATCGAGTTGAAGTGAAATAGTTCGATAATTTATTTATTGATCTCAATAATTGTCAAAGTGCTCGAGGAAATTTTCAGAAATTTTCATAAAGTGAAATCCTCAATTTAAGAGTTGGATAATAAAGTATTCGAGACGACGAGTTCGTGGGACTTTTCAGGGAATTTTTCGGATCACCGAGCTATTTTTAGCGATTTTCCGAAGTTGTGAGATTTTAGAGAAAAAAAAAAAAAAATTATTAAAGAAATAGAATTTCTACGGTGCGATCTGGACCATTGATCAAGCACCGCTTCATCTTGGCCCTTGAATAGAATTGAGATTAGGGTCTTTATATTCCTTGATCAGATCAAGGATGGGGGTCAATTCCAGAAAACACGAGAGAGAGAGAGAGTTGGGAGTTCTCTGCGTCTGACCCGAAACCCGCAAGGAGGACCAGGCCGGCGCTCCACCATCCGGCAACCTCAGGTCGCCTCGTGAGCTCCATTTCCTTCGTCTCTACTTCGCCTACGTCCCTGTGTCCTTGGATCGTCCATGCACTGAACGGAGAAGAAAACCCGACGACGAGAAGCCCGAACCTTCACCGGCAACTTCTGCAATTTCCGGCGCCTCCGACCACCGTCTGAGTCGTCTGTGGTATAAAACCTTTCTCCTGGTCATGATCTTCAAGTCTATGTAATTAGTTTTCAGTTTGGATTGGGTTTTAATGATTTTCGTTTCTGGGTAGCTACGGCTCCGACGTGTTCTGCGACGCCGGCGACCTTTCCGGCTCTCCTTGGCTTGGTCTCGGCCTCGACTGCAACTGTAGACAAGGAATTGGGCAGTTGGCTGGGCAGATCACGTTGACATCCTCAATTCATCATCTGCCTAGTTTTCCACAAGGAGTTTGATTTGGTTGCAGTTGGAATTTGAAGGTATAATTCAAAATGTTGAATTGAAGTTTGGTTATTGTCATGCAAATCCGAAGTTAGTAGCTTGAGTTGGTATGACTTGGTGGAAATCAGTTTCCTTGGCTGTGGAGTTTTGTCAGATTGTTATAGTTTCGGTAGCTTGGAGTTTATGTTTGAATTGGGTAGGAAATTGATGTTGTTATGCTGGAAATTGGTCGTGGAACTGACTATGTAGAGTGGATTGAGATTATCATGCTTGATGTCTTGTTAGTGTTGTTAAGGCAGGTTATTTGGAATGTTTGTGGAATAATTGAAAATGGTCAAGCTTGGGTGTCCATAGTAAATTCTGTCGAATTACTATGCGATAAAACTATTAAGTAAATGTGGAATCGTTTGTTGGAGAAATCGTTATTGGTTTGCTTGTGTATTTCGCAGTTTGATAGTAAATGAATAAAAGAAATTATATATATATATATATTGGGTGGCCTTAGTAAATCGGGTGCACTTAATATATATTTGGTCGATATCGTAAATTTCAAGTAAATGTTCGGTAATTTGGGTTAATTATCGAACCAATATCGGTTGGTCAAACGTTGGTCAAACATGGTCAAATGTGGTCAAACTAAAAAGTGCCGGTCAACGTGGTCAAATTGGTAAACTCCTGGTCAAATCAGGAAAAGTTGGTTGGACGATTTATTAATCGTCGAGATTTCATATAATTGTTCAATGTGATATTAACGGTTGAAATGTCGGAATCTAGGACTCCAGTTACCCGAGGAACGGAAGGTTCGCGACTCTCGGAGTACGTGAGAGAAAGCATCAGAATCCAGGTAGGGATTCAGGACTCTCCTCGGTTTGTGAGTTTCTTTTATATTTTATTAATGTGATGCATGATAAGTGGTATGGGTTGGTTATGTAAAATGCAATACATACTAACCAAACTGTGAGAAAATATGTGATGGCTTGAGAGCGAAGGGTGGCTCTGACTTCCTTGGGTTCGATCCCCAAAACCTCCGGAGGGTTAGCTATACCGGTCGTCCGAGTATCTGGAATCACGGACTCAGTACGTGTGTATAGCTAGGTAGTGGACGTTCTCGCTACGCTTACCTGGTGATAAAATAATTTGAGGTAAGGTCGTGTAGTGGGTCTATGGGACCGGCCATCAGGTAATACTTAGATTTGGCGCCGTATTTATTTAAGCATCATGCATCGGTTTTCAAGTTGAAAAACATTAAAGTTTGTCGTTCTTTTAAATATTTGGTTTAAATATGTTTTCATACTGGGCAGCCCAATATTTGTTTATTGGTTTTGAGTCTATTTGAGGTAGAGTTCCTGTTGAGCAGCGAGGACGAAAGCTCACCCCCTACAACAGTATGGATGCAGGTACTGTGCACTGGTGACGGGACAATAGCGGA
The DNA here is from genome assembly GCA_024704745.1 of Rosa lucieae. Lineage (NCBI taxonomy): Eukaryota > Viridiplantae > Streptophyta > Magnoliopsida > Rosales > Rosaceae > Rosa > Rosa lucieae. Next base: position 28,869 of record JANPXK010000993.1, read on the forward strand.
TGGAGCTGGGTGTGCAGAACAAGTTCGGTAAATTACCGTGTGAACCTTATTCTAAATTCTATTTCTCGAACTTTGGTTCTGGAGCTTCTTGTTACCTAGTCTCGTGTCATCATTCAGTTGAATTCTCTTCCATTGAAGTCTGTACCTCGTGTGATCCTTATCCAAGTACTGGATGAGTGAAATAGATTTCAGCAACTCAAGTTTTTCACCTCAAAAATATCGGTAGCTTCCGCTGTGTTTCGCAAAAAAGTTTTCTAACAAAATGCCTAGCGGGCCTCTAGAATGTGAATCGAGCTTTCGGTTTATATTTTAGAGCCCCGCGGCACTGTGACGTGCCCAAGCTGGTGAGGTGCGGTTTGGGGCGTTACAGCTATAAAAATTAAATAAAAATTAAAAAATACAAAACAGCCTAGGCGCCGACTAGGCACCCACCTAGCCGCTCCTCCCCAGCTCACCGCCAGACTAGCGCCTAGCGATTTTTCGAACCTTGCTCATTACACCCTACATTTTAATTTCAATTATTAGATTTACATATCCAACTCATTTCTCTTTCCAGGAATATCCTTCATCATTTGACACATCAAATTAAAAAAGAAATTTTGTTTAACAAAAATTTCTCATTTAATTTATATCAATTAAAAAGACGTCCTAAAATATATTAAAGTTTCCTAATAAAATCATAAGTTGATTTACTTCCATTTTTTTATTTTTTCCATTCAGTTTCAATGTTGTTTATTTCAATCCATATTAAAAAAAATTAGTAAGTCCTACTATGAGCAATGAAAAAAAGATTGATTTTTTTTTTCGTGTTTTAAATTTTTTACTTTCGGTGTTTATAAAGGTATTATAAAGATTTTGATGAAGTTAACATTAATGGTTTTGTGAATTGTCTTCTAAAAAAAAATGGTTTTATGAATTAAATAACGAATTAACGATGAGGACGCAACAAAAATATAAAAAAGAAAATTGTAATAAATTGAAATTTGGATAGAGAGGATAAAGATTAATGTTATCAGAAGAGAAATTAAGTAGTTTTGTATTTAATTAGTTATGTATTTAGTTTTCCTTAAAGATTTAAATTTTAGAAAATTAGTGTACTTATTAGTCATTTTGCATTTGGTTAATATAGTCTTTCAATAATTCAAATATTTGTAAGGTGAACAAAGAAAATGGTAGGGTGGCAATAGCCGCACCCTATCATTTTATAGGGTGTGACTCTAATGAGGATCATTAAAATAAGGACTTCATATCAACGGCTGTGAGACTCACTTTTTGTCACGCCCCTGATTTTTAACACAAATAAAAATCGATATACAATCCCATAATTATGTATGCGTGAACGTTCAGCCATCAATACAAAATATCTGTAAACTTTTTTTCCTTTTAAACCAATTACATATTGATGCATTGAACCCACTGTGACAATATTGACCCACTCCATAGAGTCATATATTACATAAGCTTATGAATTAAATTGTCAACAACAAAATAAAACGTAAATGCAGCTCATAGTTAACTATACAACGGAAGTCCTTATCAACGGTAAAGTCACAAAAATGGCTTCCTACCGTAAAGCTGCAAAGGCGCTACCTCAGCTTCAGCCTCGATTATCCTGATCTGCAAGATTAACCCCTACACCGTTTGAATGGTGCACCGGGTTGCCACACAACAAACCTGGTAAGCTTTTGCAAGCCCGTATGAGTAAACTCAAAACCACAAAGCAAAACACATTTTTAAGTCACCTCAACCTAAACACGATATGCACATATCTCACACCTACGGCTATCAATTCCATAACCTTTCATATCATGCCTACATAAGTCAACTGGTGACTAAAGCCTCATGCTCAGATTCTCAACTAGCGTCCCATTACACAAATTCAATCAAACAAGACTTCCTCAAGCAATGTTTGACTCCATTCTAACGCACTACGATGAATTCCAAATCATACTCATTCCCTCCCCCTAGGAGCTTTTGTCATCAACATGACATCAAAGGTGAAAAATCAATGAATCACCTTCCTATCCTCACCACAGAGTACAATTCGTTCCATTATGGCTCTTAAGATAAATCAAACCATCAATCAATACAATCAAGAAGAAACAAAGCAATCACATTTCAAAATAAGCAAAACAATTCATAGTAACCCCTACATATAATTTAGTTCAGGAGGTCACATTAAGTCAAACAATTCAAGTCAAAGTAGTCATCGTAATCCCACACTCTGACGTCTGTAGGTAGCCCAGGCTATCACAGCAGTCTTCTCGATTATCGTTAACTTAATAACAATTCAGCTCCGCTACTGAGCAGTCATCACATTGATCATCGCACAGATTCCACTGGTCATCACGCAGATATGCATCATCCTACTGATCATCACACAGATTCCAAGGGTCATCACGCATATCGCAATTGTCCAGCTGATCATCACACAAATTTTTCCTGTCATCACGCATATCGCCATGATCCAGCGAATCATCACACAGATTTCACCGGTCATCACACAGACATCAATCATCACAAAGATTCATCACACTGATTTCAATGATTCATTACACATATATTCCTACACAAGCTTTACATGGCAATCATCATAAAGATTCATCATACTTATTTCAACGATTCATTACACAAATATTCCTACACAAACTTCACATGGAAATCATCATAAAGATTTATCACACTGATTCCAACAATTCATTACACAAATATTCCTACACAAGCTTCACATGGCAATCATCACAAAGATTCATCAATGCATATATATTTCACGTAAATATATATATATGTAGTCATTCGCTCAGGAATACCACTAATACCAGCTATAGTCAAAGTTAACCTAATAACTCCAAGACAATAGGGTAATCTTACTCATAACAGATATCGATCATGCTCATAACAAATATCGTGAGATTTACTAACCTTTGAATCCCGCTGCGTCTTCACACGAGAACCAAAACAAGCACAATCGCTACAATCCGTTCAACAAGTCCAACAAGCACTTGAACACATATGGTCTTGATTTAGTGCACGAATCACAAAGTGATTAAAGTTCGAAACCCCCGTTTTGAACCCAAATCCCAAAAGTAACGCCAATTGAGGTGAAACTATATTCGAGATCTCCCTGAGTCTCCAGAACACTTCTACGATTGATGTGTCCAAACCACAAGTCGATCGGAAGCTCAAATCCTCACGGATCAAATAAATCAACCGGTATGAAACCGTCAAAATCATAACAAATCCATTCGAACTCCAAAATTTGCATATTATATATCGAAACGCTCGTATTAACGAGTAGAACATATATAATACCAAAAACAGTTCCCTACATGGCCGGAAAGCCACCAGAGCTCCGCCACAGGCAGTGGCACACCACCGCCCACCAAAACACAATATTTCACAAAACTCCCAACATCAAAGCTGTTCATCTAAGCATGCTTGTGAATTTTCAAAACTAGCTCGAAGTCAGAAAATAAACATAAAGGATCGAAAACTACCTCACAAGCCATAGATTACTGTTCAATCCGAGTTGAACCAAATTTTACGTGAATCGATCCAAAGAACCACCAAGGATCGATCAAGGAGGTTGCTGCGAGCTCCCCAAGCTTTGTTTGAAGCCCCACCGACGTCGGAGATCAGAGAACCAATCGGGTCCGATTTCTCCATAAAGTCGCCGCCTTGCTGCACTTCCTCCTCCGAGAATCGCCACTAGAGGCTGCCACAGAGACGACCGCCCAAGGGAGGCGAATCTATTTGTGCAGATTTCAAGGCCGGAGGTCGTCGGAGAATGGAGTTCTGACCGGATTGGAATACCGGGTTCGGGTCAGGTCGATCGAGGGTGAGGAGAGAGAATGGAGCGTTTCTGATTTTTTTTTTTTCGGAATGGTGAAGGTAAAATGGAAATAGTAAATTTCCAAAAGTGGAAACTCCTATTTATAGAACTTTCCCAAAACTTCTGCAGACCATAACTTTCTTATACGAACTCCGACTGACTCGTTCCATATGTCCACGAACTCGTATCGTTGCACTCTATAACTCTCGTGAAGGAAGTTTTCAGAGAATCCCAACGAATAAAAAATCAAACTTTGCAACCCCCCTAAAACCACATTCTTCGAATAATAATTCGTCCGAAACACTTCCACTCCGTCCACGAGCCACGAAACCGTCCAATAACCATAAAATTAATTCCGAAAAATCCTCGAAAACTAATAACGAATTTCCGGGGTATCACACTTTTTTAATCACATTTCGGCAAATCAGCCGTTATATATTTATATATTCGTGAGTATATCATTTCTGCAAATTTTCATTCAAATTGAAAATGATAGGGTGCATACATAAACATCTAACATTTAATCCTTTCAAAAAAAAAAAAAAACATCTAACATTTAACTTGCCAAAATGTAATCGAAAAGTAAGTCTCACAACCATTGATTAGAAAGTTTCTCATGAAGTTCTCATTAGAACCTCTCCCTCATTTTATATGATACTTTCAATCGATGAAAATAATACTAGTTGACATTTATTAGAATTTACGTTCAAAAATGGCCATGAATTAAGCACACTACTATGATCTCAAAAAATGTTTGGCTCAAATATCACTCTAACTGATATGTATAATAATTAGACAACTGTTTTAGGGAAACGATATTTGAGAGGAAATCATGTTCTCATTGATAATATGGGCCTCTTTATATACAGGATTACAATGTATAGAATCTCAATCATACAAGGAAAGTAATCATACATTGAATAGGAATCTAGATCCTTCTAATTTAACCCTATTACCACTAGGTCAAGTAACCTAGAGTTTGGGCCAAACACAAATAGAGATATCCTTAAACACTCCCCCTTGTGTTGTCCAAACGCGATGCTTCTCTCGTTGCCTCATTAAAAACCTTGCCGAGTAACAAAAACCCAGTGGGACAAAAATAACCTTAGTTGAAGGGGAAAAAGAGTACAACACACCATTCACGTTTCGAGACTATACATGTAGACATCTCCCCCTGATGTCTGCGTCTCCCCATGATAACTACGATCATTGGAGTTCAGATAATTTCCGCAAGCCAATTCTTGCCACATGTTTCTCGAACGTGGATTTGGGCAATGACTTAGTAAACAAGTCTGCCATATTTTCCTCAGATTGAACCTAATTCACTTTGATCTTGAGGAGAGTCTGTTGTTACTGATTATGCTTGGTGTTGTCACTTTTGATGTAGCCTTGCTTCATTTGTTCAAAACAAGCAGCATTATCCTAAATGCACGTAGACTCATCTGTGGTAGACTTCAAACCACAATTGTTCAAACATGCGTAATTATGGATACAATCCATATACATTCACGAATCACTTTGTGAAGAGCAATAATCTCTGCATTGTACAAAGATATAGCGACTAGGGTCTGTTCTGTAGACCTCCAAGATATCACGGTCTTTACCCATGGTGAACACTAACCATTTTGGGAATGACCTTTGTATGGGTAAGAGAGATACCCAATATCAGCAAAACCTTCCAAAACACATGTTGTTTTGGGATGGGGATAATGGACGCAGGACAGTGTTGGCGGTGTTCCTGGTGTGTGATGGGTCCGAATCCATCATCTCTATGTAGGGATAGAACAAGCCCATATCAATCGTACATCTCAAGTATTGAAAGATATCTTTTACACCAATCCAATGGCTTCGCGTTGGCGCAGAGTTATATCTAGCTAACAAGTTCATTGTAAACGAGATGTCCGGTCTTGTGCATTTAGCTAAGTACAATAATGCGCCTATTGTACTCAAGTAAGACACTCCTGCCTCTAGCACATCTTCATTATCATCCTTTGAACGAAGAGGATCATTTTCAGGATCAAGACTGCGAACGATCATGGGGGTGCTTGAAGGTTTGACCTTGTCAAAATCTATCAACATGATGCTCAAGTTCCAAACCAAGACATAATCGTGTTCTCCCAAAATCCTTCATCTCAAACTCGGATTTCAAGTGTTCAACTGTTTCCCTTAACTCTTTAAAGGCTTCTAATGAAGATCATATCCAACATGAACCGCGATAGAATCTGAAACTTGTTATGGAAACGCGTGGACATATCTCTTCCCAATCAAGTAGTCACTTTAGTAAGTGTTTCAATCTTATTGTAAACGCGCTCCGTGGTCTAGAGCCACTTGACTTGGGTAGATGAAGTTCACCATGAACCTTCATGTATATTCCATATCTAGATCCCCATAGAAATACGTAGTGACCACATTTGTAAGCTGCATGTTCAGTTATTCAAAAACTACCAAACTGATAAGGTAGTGGAGTGCAATGACATCCATTATGAGAGAATATATCTCATTATAGTCGATTCCAGGGCGTTTTGTGAGAAGCCTTGCGCTATAAGGCGAGATTGCAATCTCTTTTTCTCATCACGCTTTCTAACGAAGACCCATTAGTCAATAGGTTTTATGTTAGGAGGTGTTGGCATCTCTAGCTCGAAAACCTTCCTCTTCGTTAGAGAATCCATCTTAACCTGGATCGCATCTTTCCATTTCGGCCAAATCTTTCTACGTTGGCATTCATTCATCAACGAAGCATGGTTCGATATCATATGACTTAACAAACTCATGCGCAACGAAATGCGCGACTACATCATCAATTATGATGGAGTTTCTATTCCATGTCTCATGTACACTAGTGTAAGTTTTATAGAGCTCTATATTCTCAGGAATAGGTTCTAACGTTGAGGCGTCCCCCAATAATAACCATAACCCAGAAGATACTCATGAGACGGATTTTGAGTCTTGATGATCAAAGGATTGGAATGTGCCAAAGTATCCTTCGAACTCACGCGCCTCCCAAGCATCCTAGCTGGGGCCATGGCCTGTAAAGCCAGAGTGCCACTCTCTTTGGCGTTGGCGTCATGCCCACCTCCGTGTAGGGTGGCGCTACGTCCTCTCATATGGACGTCCTTCCTTGCAGGTTTGTTTGCATCATATTTGTGTGGTTTCATCACTTTAATAGGGATCAAGATGAGACATAGTGGGAACAGACCACAACAATCCCTGTCGTTCCTGCAGAACATCTTTGTTCTTATTTCCCCCTAACGACGGGAAGACTGTATCACCAAAGTGACATCCGAAAATCTAGTGGTAAGGAGATCGCCTTGCAAGGGCATTAAGTGGCTGACAATTGTTGGAGTCTCAAATACAACTGAGTTGCCCATTCGTCTGTAAGGACCTATCACAGTGCGTTGTGGCGGCGCAATGAGCACATAAATGGCTCACTCAAATGTGCGTAAGTACAAGATACTTGTACCTAGTTACTAGCTGTAACGCAGAGGTACATTGAGTGGCGGTAGTTCGTAGACAAATTAGCATAGCTGCATCTGATATTGCATCACCCCAAGCGGATATAAGGAGATTAGTGCACATTACCAATGTCCGGACTACCATCGTAGTCGTTTCCGCGAGACCATTTGGGTGTGTACATAGGAATATGATGTTCAACATCAGTCCCAATGCAATAACCATCGAGAGTCTTCGATGTAAACTTACTAGCATAGTCAAATCCAATTGACTGAATATGATGATTCGGGGAGTGAGCCCATTGTCATATGATATGTGCTAGGAGTGTAGCATAAGCAGCATTACAAGTGGACAATGGCACAACACGTGACCAACGTGTTTGCGTGTCAACCAACATCATGAGATATTTAAATGTCCGCAAGTTGGTTGAATCAGTCCATAGAATCCCCACGGATTCGATATAAAAACAGAATGAGTATTTTCATATCCTTTGCATAGGACGGTCTCAGTCCTAATTTCCCGAAGGAACAGGCTTTGCAAAATGAGCGAGAGGCCTTAGAAGCAACCAATGAGGATTTTGGTTGGGTCTGAGCATCTGTAGCGCTATTAGAAGCAAAATGTGTGACTACATCTCCCATCATGGCGAGGGAGCCATGGAAATTAGCATGTATGGCGTTATGGCCACTAAGAGGAACAACCATGGCGCTATGCTCATGGTTGGCGCCATTTATGGCGTCATTAGATTGTTGCTTCATTTTGCTCAAAAGGATGGATGTATGTGTGAAGTCTTTATTAAACGGATCATCATATCATGACCAGGATGACCTATCTTGTCGTGACAAAGCCAATATGTGTCTAAATCCAAGAGATCTTCTCTCATAGCTTTATTGGATTTTATAGCTCGAATAGTGACATAGAGTCCACTAGAAAGACACATAAACTTCTCTAAGATGCGCCTTTGTTCGCAATCGTTAGAGGTATTGCAAAGAAACTCATCTCCGTTCTCTACATGTTTTTTCGCATGGAATCCGTTGGCTATTCATAGGGCAATTTTCCCTAAGAGCGTAGAGAGTTTCTGTGACAGTAATCAAGGTGACATTTAGGAATGGGAACTTGGGCTATTCCATGTCCTTGAATTAATATTGATGGCCCAGCCATCGTAGTCACAAAGTAATATGCTCAGAATTAAAATTGAGTCATAATGAAAAGAACTCGGAATTTTATTCATAAACCAACGGAGTACATCATTGTCTCTTAACTATTAGGAGAATCTAATCCAAATGCTAGTTAATGCAAAACAAAGGTAGTCGTTTGACTTCTTTCGGTAACTCCAAAGTAAGTATGACCAGGTAAGTAGAGAGATGTCGGTAGAGCGAAGCTCGCTTAAGTACCACTTATCTCAAAACCTTCCTAGACATCACACTCATTTTGGATGAGCCTATGTGAAGAAAAACTAAACCAATGGCATTTACTACAAAGTATATGGCAATTGCCTATTACATATCTTGGAAAAATAAAGACTTAAATAGAATTAGCGATCTATTGATCCCAGCCAGATTTGTAGTCTTCAACCCTGCCTATTACATCCCAGCCAGATTCGTCCCGAAATTCAAATACGCTTATCGTCTAACAACACTGGATACCATAATCTCATATCTGATCCCAACTCCCAAGATGCATCACCCTCACCATGGTGACCCCATAATACCTTGACCAAGTTAACTTCCTTCATTTGAAGCTACTTTGTTGACATAACCATGGTACAAACCGTTTCAACGACTAGGGTCACGTCCGTCTTTACTTTAATAGTACCATGATTGACCACGTGGGACTCATCTTGGATATACTCCCTTGGCATGAACACATGCAAACATTTTGCACACCAGACCTACTAGAAGGTAAGGACAACCTATATGCCAAATCTACAACTTTCTTGAAAATCTCAAAAGGTCCGACAACCTTGATGTAAACTTCCCTTTCTTGCCAAAATTCGCATTTCTCAAACTTATCATAAAATTTTTCTCCTTTTTTTAGAACCTGTCGTAACAATCCGAATATGCTTATCATGATCCTCCAAAGACTTGGATCAAATCAAGATACCATCTACTAATACTACCATAAATAGATCTAAGTGGGGATTGACCATACCGTTCATTACTTCCATAAGGTAGCAGGTGCATTAGTTAGATTAAAAGACCTGACGACAATCAAATGTCCATGCATGGTCCCAAAAGCAGTCTAGGAACTTCCTGCTCCTACTAGTAGTATCTGACCTCTGACATCGATAACGAAATACCGGTTGTCCAGGGACAGATAACACATCTTCACTTCCGCCTCTAGCCCTCGAACAACATTGCTCTCATCATGATGACCTTGCCAACCTTTAAACAAGTCAAAAACTTTCACTCAACGTTGTTCTTTAGTCCTGTCTGGAATACAAACCAACCACCAACTATGCTCGCACCAACTTCCACTTCAACAGTACCGTGATTAAGCACACTAACTCCATCATCGACATCTTTCTCTACTAAAGGCACTTCACACAGTCTCATTCTTAACCTCACATTTGAAGTTAAAACCGCATGCCTTAAACATCACCTCCAACATTCTACGGATAACATACTGCACTCACACTTCGAGTAATTCCTCATAGCGTTCTAGAATTGTCCTCACTCCACGAAGTACGACATGTATAGGTCAAACATCTGGTACAGGTACAATACCTAGCATCACCACACTATGACACTCTACCACTCTACCTGGTGATCATTCAACATTTTATGCTTCACAACTTCTGTAATTACAGCACATCACTAGGTTTCGCATAGCAAAACACTAGGAGATAAAGCAACTCAAATGTTAAATCTCCACTTCTCACCAAAATCGCAACATGTTTTGCAGACCTTAGTCTTAACTTCGCTTTAAAGTTCAAAACAAATGCCTTCAACATACACTCGATCAATCCGTCACTCACTCTGTGGGTAAAATGATATACCCACAGCTTAAGTGATCCTTGTGACATTCTAGGATAGTCTCGAAACTTCGAAATGACATTTGCTTAGACCCACAATTAAAATTGGCACCCTACCTAGTATCACCTCACTAGTCATTCTCACCATAGCACTTGATGGTAACACAACCATCTCCTGAATTCCATCCCCGCACATAACCCAATGACGACTTTGAAACTACTGCACTAAACGCAGACTACTCAAGAGTCCAGAACCCTGTTATCACAACAGTATATGTAACACATCATTGATAATGTAACTCTAGCACTATGAGAATTGAAAAAAAAACAAAAAAACCCTGCCATTAAACTCAAATCAATAATACAACATTCTTTTACAATCATCAATCCACAAAATCACAACAAGTTCTCCATGCATCAAAACCACACAGAAACCCAATCATAATAGTAATGAATCATGTATCACTACTCAACAGTGTTCTATCATCGCATAACACAATCACGATAAGGTGTAGCCTCGACCAACCCATACAATCTCCTCAACCATGAGGCGTGCATCATACAACCAACCACCACTTACAATGGGTAGTCACAAGCAAAAGTCTAACCACAGACATCAAGCAAAAATCCAACACCACACTATTATAAGGATGTATCATCAAAATTCATTCTCAAAAGTACACCAATATAACAAGTCAACCAGTGACCTAGCTAGAATCATCTGAGTCAACCAACATAAAACAAATGTGCGGGAGAACAATACTTCACTAAAATCAAGGAGGAATAACAAGAGCGCTACTTGCTCAACGTGTGTAGTCGAACTAAATTCAACAGCTACAACAGTCAGAGTTTGCTGAAGGATTTTCTGCCTCTTTTGAGGCCCATCCCGAGTACCTAACGCACTATCACTCCTTACGATTACTCTTTTCCTTTTCCTTTTCCTCGGAAATCTTTCATAGTTGTCATCTTCCTATGAGGAGCTTGGAGTATTAGCTCTATTGCCAAAGCACTAACAAGTTTCATTACCATGGAAGGCAGCTGAAAAGGAACCACTCTCTCCCTGAACTCATAATTCAGTCCCTACTAGAACATATGAGCCAACTCCTCAACAACTATCAGCTAGACAACACAAAAAGTTCTGCTATATGAGTACTATACGCACTACCACAATGGTTGCTACAAAAGGCATCGCTACAATGGCTACTACACAAGCACTGCTACAAAAGCATTTCACTACACAGATAACATTACAGTGAATCTTCAATTGTCTTGAGGCATAAGCAACAACACCGCCATATTGCATCAACACACACCCTAACCTGTTTAGATGTATCATCATAGGAGTCAATCTAATCTTCAGCTCAATGAATGCCCTCTCTCATTCCACAGCCTAACCAAACTAAACATCCTTTCTGGTAAACTTGGTCACAACGAACGCAATATTAGAGGGTCCGTTAGTGAATCGCCAATAATATCCATTCAAACCAAGAACTTAACCTATTTTTGCCAAACTTCACACTTCCCAAACTTTGCATACCACTTTTCTTTTCTTAGAATCTTTAGCACAAACCACAGATGCTTAACATGATCCTTAAACGACTTGGAATAAGTCAAGATACCATGATCATACGAGGTTTCCTACTCAAAGCATCCACCACTACATTAGCCTTCCCGGGATGATACTCCAAAGTGAACTCATAGGCTTTGATGAGCTTCATCCATATTCTATGCCTTATGCAACTCCTTCTGGGAGAATAGATACTTCAAACTCTTATGATCATAAAAAAGTTCAAACTTCTCTTTATAAAGATAGTGTCTCCAAATCTTCAAGGCAAACACTACCGTAGCTAGCTCTAGATCATGAGTGGGGTAGTTCCGCTCATGAACCTTCAACTCTTCAAGTTTAGTTGGTGTCATCCGATAAGATGCTATTGATACAGGTACCATACCTGTATCACGTCGATAACAAACTCTACTACCCTCCTTAAAGGGAACCCGATATAGTCTTAAGAAACATAGCATAAGTCAATACATTTGCATATTAACCAAAATACTAACACACTGAGGGTATTTCGTAACTCCTAATATGACTTAACTCCCTAGATGACTTCTAACGCTCTCACATACCCAATGACTTTGTTAATACTGAAGAGCACACGATGGGGATCCGCTGCAGACTGGCCATAACTCGAAAAGTATTAACACATCACCGAATATGTACCTTACGCTCTGATACCAAACTAAACATGCCCCGAATTTTGAATAATAAATTCAAATCCGAAACATGAATATAATAACTAATACAAATATCGTCCTGAATTTTTTTTATAAACCAACGTCTCACAAACCATAACACAAACCTCGTAGCGAACTATCTCTCAGGTCAAATATTACAATACCAACATAAATAAAACGTTGGGCTCAAAAGAGTCTTCAAACACACCAAAACAGACCAAGTGCTGACCTCAACCCTGCTGCCCTACTCAGCTCGCTCTCCACCCTGATTATCATGACCTACAAGATTATCCCATACACCGTTTGAATAGTGTACCGGGATTGCAACAACACAAAACCCGGTGCTTTTTGCAAAGCTCGTGAGTAAATAAGAAATGAACAGTTGATTTATTAAATCACAATTCTTTTAACTCAAGTAAAACAATCCAACAATCCGAACACAACAACCCCAACAATTTAATCACCAACCCAACTCACGTGGCACAAAGTACTCACAATGCAATAACCTAGTTACCACCATGACCGTACTCCCACAACAGACTAGAGCTCTATCTGAATCGTTACTTGTCACCTTGGCCCAGGTGCAAGCATCTGATATACTTCGGTTAATACTATAACCATCGAACTTTGGGCATTTCTACCCGCAGAACAAAATACTTCGTTTATCACAATGATAACCGTCGAACTTTGGACAATGATGCCCTCAGAACAAAACACTGGTTATTATAACCATCAAACTTTGGACATTTCAGTCCGCAGAACAAAAATATAAACAGAATCCCACCCATTTCACAATATCACGTTTCCACCCAAATCATACTCACAACAATACCGCCAATTAACATAATAATCATGGCAAATAAATCCTTCATTCAAGTATAAAAACGAAATCATAAAAAAAACACATATTTCAATGTCACACAATTCCGTATAAAATCACGTAAATATATATATACGTAATCATCCACTCAGGAATGACCACTAATACCAACTATAGTTCACACGTAGTAAAACCAAGAAATTCATTTTCCTATATACTATAAATTTCATTTTCTTGAAACCATTTTCTCACACATAACAAATAATTGTGCAATAAGGAAATTCGGTTCGTAAATGAACCATGTGAGATTTACTCACCTCCAATCCCGCTGAGTCTTCTCAACGTAAAATACGGTTCACAATCATCCACCAACTCAAACCGTCAATCACCTAGAATAGTCCGGTTTGGTTGAAAATTTTCCAGAAACCGGTGAGCTCCAGTTCGATGTAAAAACTTCCACCACTCACCTCAATCCCTTCTGGATACTTGTTCAGAAACTCAAGGCGAGTTCACCAGGCTAAGAATCACAAGGAATAGTGGTCTGTAACTCAAGATATCCTGATCGAAAGGTTGTTTTTCAATCTAGAAGGGTTGAGCTCTGACGAACGTGAAATCGATCTACCCAGGTCCGATCCTTCTTGGTGCTTGTTCACGAAGTTGAGGCGAGTCTAATGAGCCAAAAATAAAGAGAATTGGTGGCCTGTAGCTCGATATATCGAGATCGACTCGAAATCGGCTCAAAACGGAGCCAAGTCCAGCGCCACCGCTTCCGGCCTTGTTGCTGCGCAACGCTACCACTGGTAGCTGCGCAAGGTCGAGGCGAAGCTAATGGAGGTGGTCCGAAGTCTTGAGGTGGACTGAGGAGAGAGAGATCGGTTGGTGAAGAATTGCTCTGTTTTGAGCTCGTTTCGGCCTAGAGAGAGAGAGAGAGAAAGATAGAGAGAGGGAGAGAAGAGGAAGAAAACGGATGACAGAAATGGAAACCCTAAATGGGGAAAGTTTCCAAAAACATATATTCTAAACTTGGAAATTCTTCTAAATGCAATAATTAATTCATACAAATTCTGATCCTTGTGTTCCGCATAAGCACAGACTCGTATCGACGAGCTCTACAACTTTCATGAAGGAAGTTTTCCCAAATTCCATACGTATCAAAAGTCGATTTGTCGTAACTCTAAATAATGTTCGGTTTCGAAAATAAAATCGTTCGAACTAATTCCACAACTTCTCCAAGCTTCGTACTCGCTCCCACTACTGCGAAATCATTTCTAAAAAACCGTGGAATTTAATTTGGATTTTTCGGGGTATTACACGGACGTTGCCAAATCTATCTTCGAGTGAGACCCACAGCCTTCTGGGGTCTTCTTCATTCATACACTCGTACTGGAGCGAATCATCCATATGACGAGTCATTAGGATGATGGCTTTCGCCTTATTTGCCTCTAGGGCCGCTCTATTTGCTTCCAAAGCCTGAGCTTGCTCAACAGTTAGCATGTCCTGGCTAGGCTCGAGAATCATATCCAAGATTCCATTGGCCTTGAGAAGCTGGCGGATATCACGAACCCACCTGTGATATTCAGAGCCAGTTGTTCCCAATGGAGCAAAGTCCAATTTGTTCAGGTTACTCATCCTGAAAGAGAACAAGAAATTAGGGTTAGTTTTGGAGCGAAAAAAAGGCTACCACGAAAATAAATAAAATTTCTAAGCGTAGTTGCTTCCAAGAAATTAAGAATTTCCGAGCGTAGTCGCTTCTAAGAAATTTGATTCCAAGAGGGGTTGGATTAGATCGAAACAATGATGTTTGTGGTCGATTGTTTTATCTCGACAAACTCTACATTTGGAGAACTCTACAAGCTCCAAGCTTGGAGTGAGCACGAACCACCACAGTTCGGCTTAATTTGGTCTCTCTATGCTAAAGAAAGGGGGGTAGAAGAAGGGAGGTTGCAAGTCCCCGAAAAAGAAGAGATATTGAATTTAAAACTCTAAAAACTGGAATGTTTAATAGCCCGAAAAATTTGACCGGAAAAATTGGTTGGAAAAAGTAGCCCGAAAAGTGGCCAGAAAAGTCCCAGGAAAGTGGCCGGAAAGTTGTTGACTGTTGGCCTATGCTGACGTGGCAGTGGGTCCCTGTATGCTGACCTGGCAGTGGGTCAGGGTGCTGACGTGGCGGTGGGGTCTGCGTTAGTGGGCTTGGGCTTCTGGGCTTCTTTTGCACTCTGTTTTTTCTTTTCTTTTCTTCTCTTCTTCTTTTCTGCCAGTTCAAGATGCAGCAACTCAGGTGGTCGGTTCACACCTTTTTAGGCCGGTTTTGTACTTTTTCTTCCGGTTCTTGAAACTTCAGATCAATGGGCTTCTGCTACCAAAATTTGGTGGAAATTGGAGGTCCGGAAGATGGTGAACCGGTGGAATATTTGCTGCGAGTTGTATGGAGCTTCCGGTGGCCGGTTCGGTAAGTTTTCGGCCGGTTCTTGGGGTGGGGCTGCCGGTTCTGGACTCCTGGGACCGAGTTATTCAATGTGTGAGGTGGAGGCAGAAAAGGGTTCAAGGTTTTGTATTCGGATTCAAGGTTTTTAGCTTCTTGAATCAGGGTTTGGCTATTTGTTTCAGAGTTAGGGCTTCGTGCCGATAACGTCACTACTAGAATTTTGGCCCCAGACATCGGCCAAAAATCGATGTCTAACAAAAACTTGACCGGTGTCTTTGTGGGTGATGAGAAAAATCCAGAAAATGCAGACGTCGATTTTTAGTCGATGTCTAGTATTATTTTAAACATCGGTTCCTCATTATAAATCGATGTGAATAGGTTTAAATGATAACAAACTTGCATGTTTTACTATTGTTAAACCCTCATTTTATTGTATTTAATGCTTAAAGAAATATATATTATACAGCACAAGTTTGCATTTTAACATCGTTATTGATTTAAGAAACGATGACTAATACTGTTACAGACATTGGTTCTCATTTTGGAACTGATGTCTGGTACTCAATAACATATCGTTTTCGACAAAAAATCAATGTCTGTATATTTTAGTAACATCGATTTCCATTTTGGAACTGATGTTTGGTACTCAATAACATATCGTTTTCGACAAAAAATCGATGTCTGTATATTTCTGTAACATCGATTTCCATTTTGGAACTAATGTATTTGTAGTACTGGACATCAGTTTTTATGGTTAAAACTGATTTCAACTTTATATCTAGACATCATACTAGAAAGTACGCCCGCGCGATGCTGCGGGTTTAGGCGATAAGAGTAGTAATCACAATCTTGTAATGTTTACTGAATATGCTATCGTTTTACATATCATAAAAGCTGGTTCACAAAATTTTTCACTAACTCTTACAAACTCTCTCTAATTCTTCCATTATCAAATCTATACATTCCTCCATTTCTGCCTTACAGATCACCAGCCTCTTCCACATTGTAAGTTGAATTAGATGCAAGAGAATACTTCTGTACATATAAGTTGCTTGTACATATGAAATTCCTCAAATAAGGATTCCCCGTGCTTGTATTATTCTTATTCATAGACTTTGAAATGGCAACTGATGAAAAGTACTGGAAGTCTGGAAAAGGGTTAGACCAAAGGAAAGATGAAGACAATAAGCTCAATAGCGGTGTATAAGTTGCTTGTATGCATCGTTAAAATACAGTAAAGGAAAAAATTAATAAACAAATAAAGTGAAGTGGAAAGCATAGCCAGATTTATACAACGTACACCTTAATTAGCAAGTCCTTTGTTTATTCTTCCATAGTGATGGCATTAATGGATCAATTGTTAAAGGGGGGGGGGGTGAAATTTGCACACGCCTCTTTACATTCTACACACCCTTTCTAATTTTTTAATATTTTCTGATCTCCTTTTATATTCATTTCCCATATTACCCTTCTTCTCTAACATTTTTCATCAGTCTCTCTCTCTCCTCTTTATCATCCTAAAGATAACACAACACAATGCCGGTTCAACAGATCAAAAAACAAAACACAAATCAGAAACCCTTTTGCAGCATGAAGAACACTTATATGCATAGCAAATCGAAAAACAGGACAGAAGATAGACTCGAAAAGCTCACTTTTCTCCCCTGAAGTTCAACTTGCAGATCTTCTATTTTCCTTTGCACACTGGTAAGTTCCCTTAGAACCCTTATCAAGTCATCACCTTTCTCACCAGTACTACTCAACCAGCTCTGAAGCTCTTCTTGCATCATAACAACGACTTACCCTAATTGATTTCCAACCACTAATCATCCATATTACAATTAACCAAACAATCGACACAATTAACCAAATCTTGGTCAAAGCATTGTTCTTTTTTCAATCGGGTGTTCAAAATCAAGCTCAGAAATGTGGAAATGCAAGGGATAAGAAATCAAATTGAGTTCATAATCGAAATGGGTGGAGCTAATTCCGACCCAAAGTGAGCAAAGAAGTAAAAATGGACATGTTAGACAGTAAAAGATTGGGTCTTCACCGGAGTGGGAGCAGCGGTGACCGAGAAACCAAGATCCGAAGCAATAGAGAGAGCATCGGACATGCCTCCGATTCGCCTTAGAGGCTTCTACTACCTTCATGGGGTGGCCGGATGCCGGAGTTGCCGGAACTTGCCCAGAAACGGTCAAGAGGATCATGAACTTTGGGCCTTTGATTCGCTTTCTACAGCCAATGCCCGGATGATCCGAGACCACCAAGAGGTCAACGATGAAGAGACTCTTCGATTGATGGTGGTCCGCCATCGTGTCGTGGCCGGACGGCGAAGATGGAATCCGGTCGTCGGTAGGAGCACGAGAGTGAGAAAGAGAGACTGATGAAAAATGTTGGAGAAGAAGGGTAATATGGGAAATGAATATAAAAGGAGATCAGAAAATATAAAAAACTTAAGAAGGGTGTGTAGAATGTAAAGAGGGGTGTGCAAATTTCACCCCCTTGTTAAACCTGGAATTAGAACCATTCAATAAGAAAACCAAACTCAATTGCTAAACCAATAACCGAAATTATCATAGTCAAACCAAAATTACCTTCTTGCAGTGATGTTGTTCCAGCAATCAAATTACTCCGATAACATTGAAGGTTAGACTTTTGATCTCTCGTGATCACAGAACCTACATATAAAACAGAGCATTATTAGCACGGTTCCTACCAGTTTAGGGTTGCACGCCAATTGCTCGAGAAATTGTCCCAATGAAGCCCAAACACAACAGAAATTTTGAGCGGGGGTACTCTGGCATATCTCAAGTTATCAATCAGAGCTACTGGTCAAACCAAAGCACACAGCTGTTGACAGAAAAACCGTAAACTTCACTTAGATCGAAGATGCAAATTGAAAAACTTCGCCCCATCAAAAAGCTGAGAGATTAGAATTAACAAATTTTCAGAGGGAATTTCAATTCCCAAACAATGAAAGAATCAAGGGCCCCATAAACCTCCTCTTTCACATTTGACAGACCCTTAATCTACAAAAAAAAAGTACTTACTACTTTCAACACTAAACATAAATATATGCAAAAGGGTGCACTGATAAAATAAGCAAAAAAAGAAAAGAGAAACTTACACTCAACAAGCTTGAGGGACTTCAAAATGTCCCAATCTCCTTATTGCTTTCCAGGCTCTTGGGTATCTGGGTCTTGGACCCTTTAATCCATATACCTGAAAAATGAGGCAAAATTCAACAACAAAGTGATAATTTTTAGGAACAAAAACATGTAGAATTCTCTCAGAATGATGCAAATTACTAAAATAATAAGCCATTGTTTCTAAAGCTGACCACTACACTGCTTCTACTATGGGAGATTCTGCCAAATTACAGTCACTTAGTAAAGATCGGCAGTGAGTATGTCAAGGTAAGCATACTAAGAAAGCATTTGAAATTCTCAGAAAGAAAGAAAATGAATGGCTCAGACCAGAGCCTCAGATGTATTACTCCTTCATTCTCACAATCCAATCCAACCACCACTACCTGATCACAAAGATTAACTCAATAAACTTCAAAGTTTGAACCTTTACATGGTTTTACCACTAAGAAATTTACTTTTTACAGTTTTCAAAGAGAAACACACTCACATTATCATAATCGGAATCAACTTCTCCAATCCAATGCTTTACTTGCGGAAGTACCTAAGAGAGAATAACCCGAATTTCTGTCTCTTTGTTCACCCAAACGGCATCTGGTTCCTGCAAAAGAAGAGATCAATAAGTTCAGTATATATACCTGAGAGAGGGCTTTGAGTACTGAACCGATATTTAGAATTGTGAACCAGTAAATGTTTGCGTCAATAATACAACAATTTATTACCGCAATAACATAAGCACAAAATAGGTAAACTAAGCAAATTGAGCTGCTGAAACAAACAAGAAAACAAAAGCCCCAAATTGAAAACCCTAAATCGTGAACTCACTGGGTACGGACGGAGAGAATCATCTATATCTTCGAACGCTTACCTTCCAGTTGCTCCATGGTAGGGACCTGATCAGAATCTGGTCGCTTCACTGGCGGTCTCTCTGGTATGTGGATCATGGCGGACTTGAGATGAGATCTGTAAATTTTGAGATCTCGCCACACTCGATGTTGACCTCTTTGAGCTTGCAGGGGTACAAGGAGAAGTAGCCGTCGGTGAAGGGAGAGAGAGAGAGAGAGAGAGAGAGAGAGAGAGAGAGAGAGGAGAGGAGAGAGAGAGAGAGAGAGAGAGAGAGAGAGAGAGAGGAGAGAGAGAGAGAGATTGATGCGCTTACAATCGAGCTTGAGAGAGTTGAAGGGAATGGAGGTTCCCAAGATGGCTAGCTCAGAGGCGAAGGAGGAAGACGAGGAGGTCGGGTGAAAATGAGTTAGGGTTTGGGAATGACTCAAAGTCAATGCAAGTCGTGTGAGAAAAAATAACTAAGTGTGGGGGGAATGAAATTTTAAGTCCTGCGTTTCTCAAATTTTTCAACTTAGTCCCTCCGCGTTTTTGTAAATTTTTCGTACGAAACTTTTCTCATCGGTTTCTTTGGTGACTGATGTCCATAATAACAATAGAAATCGGTTTCTTCACAAACTGATGTTAACATGATTTTTAACATCAGTTGCAATCCTGACCGATTTAATAGTGGTGATGTCTACTGACATTATTCTAGTAGTGCGTGTTTTAGGGAAACGATA
Source organism: Rosa lucieae (assembly GCA_024704745.1). Taxonomy (NCBI): domain Eukaryota; kingdom Viridiplantae; phylum Streptophyta; class Magnoliopsida; order Rosales; family Rosaceae; genus Rosa; species Rosa lucieae. Next base: position 49,316 of record JANPXK010000993.1, read on the forward strand.
TTTGAGAGGAAATCGCTGTTCTCATTGATAATAGGGGCCTCTTTATATAGAGGATTACAATGTATAGAATCTCAATCATACAAGGAAAGTAATCGTACATTGAATAGGAACCTAGATCCTTCTAATTTAACCCTATTACCACTAGGTCAAGTAACCTAGAGTTTGGGCCAAACACAAATAGAGATATCCTTAAACAACAACAAAATTAAGGGAAAGATCGATCAAATTAAATTGTTGAGTTGGTATGTGTAATGAAATTAAAAGTGCAACAGGACAAATAGTTTTACCATTTTAGCTAATTATGTTTTTTTTTAACTCTATATCCAAATTATGGTTTTTAACTCTTATCCAAAAAAGAAACTAAGGAAAAGGAGAGAGATAAAAAGAGGAGCTCTTGACTAGTTACCCAATTTAGGTCCAACAAATGCCTACTTACTACACTAAAAGATTTGTGTGCCCCACTTACCTAATTTAAATATATAAAAAAACAAGTTTGTATTTCAAATAATTAAAAAGTCATTGGAGATGGACTCCGATTACTGGCCGAAGGTTCCCAAAGAGATCACCGGGACTTTTATTACCCCCCAAATAAATTTTTATTGGAGGGCAATAATATGTTTATTAGGGGGCAACAAAATGTTTATCGGGTATTATTGGGGAAGGGGGCAATAAAAAGATTATTGGGGAGAAATAAAATAGGGCGTTGGACGGATGTAAATAGTTTGTAATGGAATCATGCAAAAGAGCTGTCCATAGATTATGAAGTCGAGAATATTGTCAATTTATTTAGTCAGGAATTATACAAAGAAAAAAAATACATAGACCAGAAAAAGTAGATTTTTTTGATTGAGCACTTCCCATGCTTGCTTGCTTTTTGCCGAATACTGTTGAAGCATTTCAATAGAACACTCAGCAAGCCTAGTAAAACAATAACACAATTATCTCCCATCATTTACTGGTAATATGATGTGGTTCCTCATGGTATCGTACCCATAACTCGTATCGTCACCACCTCCATGACTAAACGTTTCCAGTGATATTTCACCAAGCAAGCTTTCATTCTCCTGTGCATTGGATTCATCATTATTAACCCAGGGATGATGCATTGCCATCCTTCTTAGTCCCTCAAGCTCGCTTGCTACTTCCATCATGGTTGGTCTTTCTTCTCCTTTCACTTTCAAACACCTCTTTGCAACGTTAGAAACTTCCTTAAGCTGCTCATCATTTGCCCCATTCAGAACACACTCATCAATCACTTGTACCAAGCGGTTTTCTTTCAGCGCGGAAAGAAAATACATGGATAGATTTTTAACCTCCTCTTGCCTGTCGAACGAAAGCGCCTTCTTTCCTGTTAGTAGCTCTACAAGGACAACCCCAAAGCTATAGACATCACTCTTGTCAGTCAACTGGCTAGTTTGTAAGTATTCAGGGTCTAAGTACCCAAGCGTGCCTTGTACCATTGTTGATAATTCAGTTTGATCCAATGGTACCAATCTGGAGGCACCAAAATCAGACACTTTTGCTGTAAGGGTTTCATCTAAAAGTATATTTGTGGACTTGACATCTCTATGGATAATAGGGACAGAAGCTGCTGAGTGCAAGTATGATAGCACTCCAGCAGCTTCTGCAGCTATCCTTAAACGAGTCTCCCAAGCAAAGTTGGATGCCTTGCTTTTGTTGTGGATGTAGTCGAATAGCGTACCATTGGTGACAAACTCATAAACTAGTCGTGGGACTTCTGTCTCGAAACAACAACCCAAAAGCTTCACCACATTCCTGTGATTGATTTGGGAAAGCACCAGTACTTCATTAATGAATTGCTCTATTTGGCTTTGATCAACTATTTTGGATTTCTTGATTGCAACTACTCTTCCATCTGATAAAAGTCCTTTGTACACTGTACCGTAGCCTCCTTTGCCAACGATTCTAGTCTCATGGTAGTTGTTGGTGGCCTTCTCAAGTTCTTCTGCGGTAAAGATTTTTGCATTTTGGTTAGTGGCACCACCTTGTCGTTTCGAAAGTTGTTGTTGTAACAATAATCCTCCATTTTGTCTGAAGAATCTCTCCTTCAGCTTCATGAGTTTCCATCTTCTGTAGCCCAGATATAACCAAGAGCTACACATTAGCAACGATATGAGGCCGACAGCAATTCCTGCATTTCCAAAAGTTTTGAGCATTAACCTCTATAGCTTTCAGAAATGTTCAAAAATAAACTCTCGCTGGTTGATATCTGAACCATCATATATAACCAAATGGAGCATCAACAGTAGGCTATGATTAGTAACTTTACTCACCAACAGTGATTTGAACAACTAATGTTCTGTTAGCTATGCAACCTTCTTCCCCAACTATACCATTGCCATGGTACCCTTTGCGGCAAGGACAGTGATAACTTCCCTCTGTATTTACACATCCTTGTGCACAGTTATGGAGTTTTGGATTCTCACATTCATCAATATCTGTACACATTAAATGTCAGTACATGAAAAATGAATTTGTATTCTCAACATACTAGTTCACTTCAAACTTGCAAAGTTTTTATGGTAAACCGAAAAAAGAAAATGATTGATGGATACCTTGACAACCATTAGAGAGGTATGGGTTCCCTTGATAACCAACCTTGCATTTGCATCGGTATCCAGACCCATTTTCAACATCAACACATGTGCTGTTCCCCTGGCACGCGCTGCCGGATATCATTTTGCCTTCAACTTGCTTGCAATTCTCATTTCCAATTGACCAATCAAGCACAGCAGGAAGTACTCTTTCATCCTTTAAATTCATGAGCATAGCTCTGGAGAAGTTGAACTTGCTTTCTTCCACAACAAAGGCGAAGCTGCATGGATTGAAAGACCAAACATCTGCATGATTCTGAGAACTGTCCACAAACACTTCAAAAGAGCTCACACCTTTAGCAATTGATGTCTGGCAACACCCTATACCGGAGCATGAATCATTGGCAACATAATCAATGCTGTCACATTTTGATATGCAGCCACCTGTGTACTTCTTGATTTTGCCCTGGAAGCCTCGAATTTCTGCATAAGTGTCACATCCAACTGCAATGAACTTATTATCAGTGTTGGAGATGATGAATTTTGAAAGGCGGAGCTCTGGAGAATTGTTCTTGACACGGAGACCAGATGATTCGTAGCAATCATGAGCTATGAATTGCATGATATTCAACTTGCCATCAACAGAAATGTTTGTGACCTCAATATTGCTTCCATACAGAAATAGTTTCGGAGGGTCATATGTGGAGTTGCAAGTTATACGGAACTCTTCATCATGGTAACAATAAGCCTCTCTGGTACCGAAAGGGTATGGTATGCTAACATTTCCACAGGTAGCTTCGCAACCAGGCTTCGCATATTGATCAGCTACTTGTGCTTGTGCTGCTATGGCTACTAGTACTGACCCAATTAGCAGAAGTTGGAGAAGCATAATGCTGTGTTTGATTACGGTTTCTTCTTCTTTGCTAAGTAGGAAGGTAGAATCCCAGACTCTAATAGATATTTCATATCAAATGTATCAAGGGATGCTCTTAAATTTGGTGTGGTCTGGTCTGCTCATTGACCATTTCAACCATAAAGTAGTGATGCAAACTTTTCAAAACCATTAATCCAAGCGTTGATTTGTGAAGCACAAGTATGAAATGAATGATGTTTCACACGTTGATTTGGTATTACATCAGAATGATAGGAAATAACTGGTTAATCAAACAAGTATAAACAGAGTTGAAAAGTCATCCATCTGAACCTTACGCGAAGTTCATATATATGTACCAATATTCCAATTAGAACTTGATAAGTTTAAATTGTGACCTCAAATTCGACGCGCACATCAGTTGAGAATTAGTATTTGAGTTGACCAGTTGCACGCAACTAATTTGATAATCAATTTACAAGCATCGACATTTTACTCACATATTTACTTAATAAAGATAGCATTGCTTTCTGCTGGATACTGTTCAAGACTATTTTTCCTCAAGTCTCTCTGCACACACTACACAACTAATTAAGGGGAAAAAAAAATAAAAGACGAAAAGTTAGTATAGACTAGAAAATATATGTCACAGGCTCACAGGGCACAAATGGCAACTCCCACCACTGAAGAAGACAAGGATGAAAAAGGAAACTAATTAAGGATTCTATGCATTTCCGTAGAACAGACTCAGCAAGCCTAGCAAAGTAGCAAGACAATCACAGAGAGGCGGCACATTGTCAAATAGATTAGTTCTGCACCAGTGGCACAATTATATTATCTCCCATCATTAACAACTGGTAATTAATGTGATCTGGTTCCTCATGGTATCATACCCATGCAGAACTCGTATCCCCACCACCTCCATGAGAAAAAGTTTCCAGTGTTATTTCACCAAGCAAGTGTTCATTCTCCTCTGCATTGGATTCATCATTATTAACCCCTGGAGGCATTACCATCCTTCTCAGTCCATCAAGTGGTTGGTCTTTCTTTTCCTTTTACTTTCAAACACCTCTTTGCAAGGTTAGAAACTTCCTTAAGCTGCACAACGTTTGCTCCGTTCATGACGTACACTACCATCAATTACCTCTACCAATCGGTCCTCTCTTAGGGACTAATATTTGTAACTAATTAATTTAGCAAATATAACGCATGAATGCGGCTCTCTTAGTCTTGCCTTCACAAAAGAAAAATCCATGCATCCCAGTATATATGGCCAGAGAGAATTATCCTTCTACCTCTTTGATCTAAATTAATAAAACACAGTCCCATTTTTGCAATTAATCAATCAAGCATATGGTTGAGAAAGTACGTCGATGATATTAATTACTTAATTGGCATAAGAGCGATGGGTTCATTTAAGGTCTAGTCAAGCAAAGCCAGTCTTCGGGGGCTAAGAGGCCCGCCCAGAAATTGATTGGAGCGGGACCAGCCGTTCGGAAGGATTGACCAGGAGAATTTGTTCTTAGTGCATGCATATGGATGCATGTAGAGCCCACCAATTCATTAATTCTCTGAACTTCCAGGAATCAACTTGGAGATCATGCCGATTTTTCACATGAACTTCAAGCAACTATCCAAGAGTTGTCAAAATATTAAAGCATGGATCATTGTTTTCGGAAATTTCTTAGATATCCGGGTGTTTGCCATACACCCATTTAATTAAATATTTTGGACCATTAGATTAGTAATATATCCAATGGTCTAAAATATTTAATATTTGGTAACCTTTTTTTTTTTTTTTTTTGAATCAAGCCCAAGGGGCAAAATAGTATATTCATCACAAACCAGAATAGGCCGTTACATACTATTCCACTGTCATTTAAGGACATATATAGACAAGAAGGTAGTGGTAGTACATTTCAGATCGTAGAGCTAGCGGATATCCTCATTCGGTACTACTCCAAAGACGCTAAAGAGACATAGAGTGCACATCAGTGCTTAGTTTCCTAATACAAGGAATTATTGTAATTTAGATAAAACTAACAAAACATAGGGTTGGGCCTAGGTCCTAAATCCTAGCCCAAATAAACATTGGACTAGGGTAGAACAATTTGTAGCCCAACATGGTAGTCCTCAAGGAAATTCTCCCCAGGCCCATCAAACCGATTCGGGCCAGTCAACTTGCTCCTCCCATCCCCCAGTCATACAGTACCGTCCAACCCACGATGCCCGATCCACGTCACTACGTTTTGCACCACCACGCCAACCTCTTGGCGTTCCAAACCGCAACGATCTGCATCACCACGTCGCCCAAGCCACGCCGCCACGACTTGCATCACTACGGACCAAAACCATCCCCGATCCAGGCTGCCCAAAACCCCACCGCTAGAGATCGAGATCCCTGACGTCTGCGATCCAGGAAACCCATCGATGGGGATCGTAATACCAGTCCATACAGTCCGACCACCACCATTTGAACCATCCCAGCCGAATCAACTGAAAAACTAGAGGGCATTCCTCCGATGAAGTCACCATGGGCAGTAGTTTTCCCGTCCGGCGGCAACCCCATGACAGCAGAAGGCCAAAGGCTGGCCCAACATCCGAGGGCCGCCGTACGAGAACAATAATTCGAACGGCGTAGGCCTTAGGGTTTCTTGAGGTGAGAGACAAACCTAGAGAGAGAGAGAAGATTAAACATTAACTTGTTTAGTCCTTAACCAAGTATTATTAGTTAAATAGTATTTATTACTAATTAATTTTATCATTAGCCAATTAATGTTTGATTTTCAATTAACAATTACACTATTGACAATTATGTTTTTTTCCTTATTAAAACAAAAACTTCTAATCTAGACTGACCGAATTAGTATTAATTAAATAGTCTATTACTAATTAATTATAGCATTAGTATTTTCCTTAGGGATTGTGACCACTTACCCAATTTCAGCTAAAAAATTGCCCACTTAGTCCACTAAGAGTTATTTAACCTCATTTACCCAATCTAATATCTATTGACATTTTAACCCCCATTAATTAAGGGAAATGATCATTTACCCAATTTTAGCTTAAAAATTGTCCACTTGCTCCACTAACAGTTTTTTAACCTCATTTACCCAAAATACTCTAAGAGATTATTTCCCTAATACCCAATTAATTCTTTTTTTATTCTTTTTATTTATTTTTGGGACTTTTTTGCCCTCTTCTTCTTTCTCACTTAGAGAGAGAAGTCATCATCCACCTTGCTGTGTTCCGGTGACCAGTGGTCGGCCGTGGTATCCTGCGACCGGTGATCGGACACCGGCGACCGATAATCGGAATTCTGAATCCGGTGACCGGTGTCTGATTTTATTACCCCCCCAGTAATACCCAGTCACCATATTATTGCCCCCCCCAATAATCATATTATTGCTCTCCCCCCCCCCCCCCCCCCCCCCCACCCCCCCCCCCCAATAACAACTTTATTAGGGATCAATGATTTGTGAAAAATGAAGATGTTTTGAATTTTGAAAGCTTTCGGAGGTTTATCCAAATAAATATTTATTAATGTTCGGTAATCATATTATTACCTCCCAATAAACATATTATTGCCCCCCAATAACAAGTCTATTAAGGATCATTAATTAATGAAAAATGAAGATGTTTATAATTTTGAAAGTTTTAGTAGGGTTATCCAAATAAATAATCTCATTATTACCCCCCAATAATCTTTTTACTTCCCCCCAATAATCTTATTATTATCTTCCAATAATCGTTTTATTGCCCACTAATGATCTTATTATTGCCCAACCAAATCATAATAAACAAAACAATCACTACTAGCAACATCCCATATTGAAATCGACCAATTTTTTGGAGAAACAAACCACCGCAACAACCATTGGAGGCCTCCTACGCATTTTACCAGAAAGAGGGGCAAAAAAAAAAAAAGAAGAAGAAGAAGAAGAAGAAGAGAAGCCTGAACGACGGCGTCAGAGCCCCGACCCGGAGCAAAGCCCGGACCTGAACCCCGGCTTCCGCGTGGAGTTCTATTAATTAAATTGAAACTCATCCCTCTCCTCTCAAACTCTCTGTCTTTCTCCCCCCGATCTCCACCTCTAGTTTCTCTCTCTCTCTCTGTCTCTCTCTCCACCTCCGGCCGACTGCATTGCCCAGCCGGTTTTGACAGACCGCCTTCATCATCGACCTAACCCAGGCCTTCTTCAAGCACATCCACTGCGCTGCCCTCTTTCCTCCTCCAACGGCCAGACCAAGATCTCTGTCATCGGAGCCGGCAACGTCGGCCTAGCCATCGCCCAGCCCATTCTAACCCAGGACCTCCGAAGCTTGTCCTCGTCGACGCCATACCCGACAACCACAACAATTAATGTAAAAATAGATAATCTTTGTTTTAGATGTAGTAACTAATTCACGTACAACTTGTTATTATTGTTTTTTGAACTAATTTACAAATATTACCACAATGTGTTATCATATAGGTAAACCATTATATATTGACTAAAAGCATGTATGTTCTCATTGGTGTAAAGTTCTCCATTTTATAATTTAAGTAATATATTGTGTAATTTCCATCGTCGAAGTTGTAATTACTTTCAGTCGACACAATTTACCACAAACTACAACAATTGATGTAAAAACGATAATTTTTGTTCTAATTGTAGTAACTACTCCACCTACAACCTATTTACTAGTTTATAGACAATTTAACAAGTGTGACAACAAATTTGTTGTCAGAATGGTAAATCTTTATGTTTTTATCATTAATGAAATGAGTACTTTTTACCACAATCAACGGCAATTGATGTAAAAAGGGTCCTTTTTGTTCTATTTGTAGTAATTACTCCACCTAAACTAATGTACTAGTTTGTGGACAATTTGTTGTCAGAGTAATACATCTTTATGTTTTTATAATTAATGAAATTATTACTATAATGACTACACATTTTACGACAACCCACAACAGTTGATGTAAAAGTATTAACTTTTGTTCTATTTGTAGTAACTACTTCAAAAACTATATCATTTACAAGATTATCAACCATTTTACAATTCTGACAACATTTGTGTTGTGAACATGGTAAAATTAATATTAGAGCAAAAGATATGTAAGTACTCAGTATTGCAAGGAGGTTCTCCATTTGATAACCAATTTTATTCATTTGATAAAAGTTGTTCTACTATGATATTTACATCTTTGACCACTCAATATTTACATCTATGTTATCCATGAGTTGTAATTTTAGTTCTACTAGGTGTAATTTATTATTTTGACATTATTTATTACTTGTTTCGGAACAATATTAGATATCAAGAAAGAATTTTATTTTTAAAAATGACATATGTCAACATTTAAGTGGGTAACCTATTAACCGGTTCAATAGGTTTCCACTACATTAATTTATTAAAAATAAAAAAAATGAGGGTATGACATACATCAAGGTACCCTAGACAATTAGTTCCGATTTAATTCGACTGAAATCTTTGTACATAATAATTTAAATTTGGTTCACATCATGAGATTCTATACACATCAAGTGAAGTGACGGATTAATTCATAACTTCTTTTGTTCTATGAGAAAAATCGGAAATATAAACGGATACAATTTCATTCCAAGCACCTACTAATTATCTAAGCCTCTAAGGATAGTTACAGTTGGCAAATGGTATCAAACAGCAAATTAAAGCCAATCAAATGTTAAAGTTAATGCTTAATTGCTTCCTTTAACCTTCTCGAGTCACCGGTTCAGAGGTTGTCGGAAGTTCGCAAAGATGTCATCGGAGACTTTTTATTACCCCCAGTTAATTTTTATTGGGGGGCAACAAAAAGTTTTTTGGGTATTATTGAGGGCAATAAAACTGGACACCGGACTTCGGTGACCAAGCGCCAAATTCCGACGGCCGGTGACCCGAGTCGGGCTGCCGGCGACTGGAGTCGTGCAAAGTCTCTCTCTCTAAATGAAAAAGGGAGAGAGGGCAAAATTGTCCCAAAAATAAATAAATAATAATAATAAAAATAACTTAATTGGGTATTAGGGGAAAAAATATGTAATTTGTTAGGTAAGTGGGCAATATTATAAAATGTTTGGATAAATGAGGTTAATATAGCTCAAATATGAGTAAATAGACATTTTTCCTAAAAAAAGAGGGGGCAACCTGTCTGTACCTACATGTGCTAGAACGAGCATAATTAGCTATAATGAGCCATGCTCATGGTACCGCCAGAGGTACTGACTCCCACCAAGGGGGTAACCTGTGAAGGCACGGCCAGGCGGGCTACCGCTCGAACCCTGGACCTCCTCTAGATCACCGCTGACGCGCCGCCACGCGCTGGGTCAAGATGGCATCAGAAGCTCCAGACAATAGAAATCGAAGCACATCAGTCCCACATCGGAAACAAAAAGAAGATCAACCTCTTCCTCACCTATAAAAGGTTCTCTCCTCTCTTCTCATTAATTACGCAATTACTACTCATTTATTGTAATGCTGCTTGTATACAGTGACTGACTTAGGCATTGGAGAAGTGAAAACCGCCCAACGCGGTCTCCCTCTGACGCCCTGTCTCTCGTGTTGCAGCAAACGGAAATCATCTAATCCTCCGAGTAGCGGTCTGCCCACCGGACCCGCGTTAAGCGAAGAATCGAGGCTAGGAGTTGCTGGTGGATCAGCGACTGACTCGTGCCGTTGGTAAGTACCCTTCTCGCTAGATCATAGCCTTGGTGATTGTCATGCTGATTGGTTTGTTACTTCTCTTTTTTTTTTTTTTTTTTTAGAAACTCTACCGGGGAACAAAGCGAGCCGTGACGCCTTCGCTAAAGCCATGGACCATGTTGAAATCAACAACTTCCAGGAATCCATTTACGCGTCTAGGCTGGCGGCTCAGAAGACTCTGATGAACCCGGAAACGCTGGCGCTGAGCCCTTCTGAGGTCCCAGTGGTGCTGCCAATGCCACACCACTCCCACCTTGGTGGTGACGGTTGCCCGCTGTTCAGGCTGGTACCGGCGTGGCGAGCGAGGCGGCACTGCAGAAAGAGAGAGCGCCGGCGATACGGCGCGGGGTGCCGAAGAAAGCGGTGCGCCCAACGGAGGGTGTCACCATAGCAGGGTTGGAGCCTCCGACGGGGGGTGCGAGGCCTGCCGCTGCTGGAGGTGCGCGGACCCTTCAGCGAAAACGCCGTCAACTCGACTCGGGCGGGGAAGAGGAAGAGGTGGAGGTAATCGGGGCGCGAGCAGCCGAAGAAGTCAAGGCAGGCTCCACCCGAGGCTCCCGCTGATATGGCGACAGCGGTGGGTACGAGCGGCTTGGACTCATTTGCCGCTTACGCCGAGTTCCTCAACGACGGTGAACTGGAGTTCCTGTATCACCTCTGCGAGCGGCTGGGGTTCGACGGCTTGGGGGGGTTGTTCGGTCGACCGCCGTCAGCGAATCGCCCTTCAGCACAGCCTTTGGGCACGTCGCTGTTGGGCTACATGAGATGTTCCAGGCGGCGTCAAAACAGCCCCTGGTTGAGCGGAGCTCAGGGAGGAAGTGGCGGTCCTCCAGAGGGACTTGGGGAAGGCCCAGGAAAAGTTGGCTGATGTCGAGCGACGCTTGACAAAGGCCAACTGCGATGTGGCAGACGCCCGTGGCAAGCTGAACGTTGCCATTGAGTGGCACTTAGAGCGGAACGAACAGTTGGCCAAGCTGAAGTAAGACATGTCCCTGCTGCGGATCGGGTGACCGCCAAGGAGAAGAAAGTTGAGATCCTTCGGCGGGAGTTCGCCGCCAAACAGGCTGAGATCAAGCGGCTAGAGGGTGAAGTCGCTCGCTTGGAAGTTGAGGGGGGCCGTACTGCGGCCGCCGCTGTTGAGTCATACAAGCAGTCGGCGGAGTACAAGAAGGCACTGACCGAAGCAGCGAAGGCCGGTGCCCTAGCTAATGTGGAGATGCTGTAGCAGAGGGGCGTCATCGACTGGGCGAAAGCGTCTATGCCGGTCGTGCAGCCATCTGAGGAAGCTCCACCGACAACAAGTACCGCCCCCACTGCCGCCCCTGGTCATGTTGAAGGAGCCTGCTCGGGTAGCGGGGAGAGTGGCAGACTTCCAGAGGGCGACTCTCAGCGGACGCCTACTCAGTCCGAGGTGTCTCGCGCTGGGTTCTTGGCGGCCCACACCCGGGAGGATGGCACAGTAGAGACCCCCAGTCCCACAGCCAGGGGTCCGACCCGACGAGCCGTTCTCATCCGCCGCAGGCCGCCAGTGGAGATGCTGAAGGTAGCGGAGCCGACCTTGCCAACCCCGCCAACCCTGAAAGTAGGAGTAGTAAAGTTTTTGTAGCCGCTGAGGCATAAATATTTCATGTAATTCTCTTTGGGATATAAATGAAATTTTGGAACCTAAGCTCCTATACTCTGTGTTTTTTTTTCTTTGTTTGGATGATGCGTGTACCGCTAGGGGTCTTGACAATTTTTTTTTTTTGCCATGAATGAAACATTAAAGGAATTAAAATTGGTCCAAGTGCACAATGTAGCAGACGTAGTCCGCTGACTGGCATTGCCAGTTGCCCCCAGTGCTGGACTTGGTAACAATGGTTTGAATAATTCCTCGTTTCATTGATAGTGTCTGAACAGCGTTTACAAAAGCCGGGTCGTACCCGTTGGGTAGCTTCCCTTAGCTAAATATTGAACAAAAATTTAGCTAAGTCAAGATGCTCTTGGGTAGCGGTATGGCTATTTGTAGTAATACCGAAGGTGCTGGGTATTCCAGGGGTGGGTCGTTGTGACGCCATCCCTTGTCCATTAAGTAGAAGGTGCCTGGGCTCGCGACCTCTACAATTTTGTATGGACCTTCCCAAGTTGGGTGGAGTTTTGTGGGCGGTGGTATGACTTCTTTCATTACCCAGTCTCCAGTTGGAGGTTGCGGGCTTTGACCCTGGCGTTGTAGAAACACGATACCCGTCACTTGTTCTGGAGATTGCGCAAAGGCTGCGTCTCGCTTTTCCTCTAGGAGATCCCTGTCGAGGTTAACGCCGTCGCTGTTGGTCTCGGGGCAGTAGTCTTCTACCCTAGCGGTTGGTTGGGTTACCTCGATAGGCAGAATGCCTCAGTTCCGAACATCATACAAAATGGGGAAGTTGGGGTTGTCCTGATGGCTCATAGAACTTCCGGGAGCTTCTCCGTCCACAAACCCTTGGCCCTATCGAGCTTCTTTTGCAACAGCTTCTTGATTATTTGTTTGCCGCCTCGACCTGGCCTTGGTTTGGGGGTGAGCGACTGATGCAAAACGCATATTGGTGCCCAGGTTGGCATGTGAAAGAGATGAGTTCCTTATTGTTGAACTGTGTGCCGTTGTCTGTGATGATTGCATGTGGGACACCGTATCGGCAGTAGATGTTCTTCCAGAGGAAGTGAATTACCTTGGGGTAGTTATTGCGTCAGGGGCTCTGCCTTATCCATTTGCTGTTGTAGTCGATGGCGACAATGATATATTTGAACTGACCTTTGGCGGTTTGGAATTTTCCCATCAAGTCCAGGCCCCACGTTGAGTGAATCCAGGGACGACGATAACCGACAGAGGTTCCGCCGGGGCATGTGGAAGATCAGCATATTGTTGGCATTTGTGACAAGATTTTGATATCCGCCGGCGTCATCACCAAGCGTAGGCCAAAAGTAGCCATTTCGCATTGTGCGATTAGCCAAGGATCTAGCGCCTGAATGATTTCCTCATTCTCCGCCATGTATTGTTGCCAGCACGACCTTTCCCTCCTCTGGGGTTAGACAATGGAGGTTGGGGTGAGTGAATCCTTGGGTAAAGTTTGCCGCTCTGCATGTTGTAACGGGTTGCTAGCCGCTTGAGCTGTCGCGCCTTGATCTTGTCCTCTGGCAATGTCCCGTTGCGTTTGTACTGAATAATTTCGTCCATCCAGCTAGGATTGGCCTCAATTTAAAGATCTCCGCCAGGTTTTTGTGATACTTGGCCTGTCCAGAGACTCTACCTTGTGTCCGCTGGACTCTGGTGTGGCTGGGCGGTTGCCATCTTGCCAATGAATCAGCCTTGGAGTTCTTTTCCCTGCGGATTTGTGTGATGGTGTGGAACTTGAATTTTTTGAGCAGCGTCTTGGCGTACCCTACGTATGCCGCTAACTGCTGGTCCTTGGCTTGAAAGCTGTCGTTGACCTGGTTAACGACCAACTGAGAGTCGCTGAAGATGTTGACACTGTCGGCCCCTGAATCAATGGAGAGGAGTAGACCGGCAATGAGTGCCTCATATTCCGCCAGTTGTTGGAAGCTTTGAAGTTGAATTTCAGCGCGTATTCGACGTTAAGACCCCCTGGTCCTGTTAAGATGATTCCGGCACCGCTGGCCTTGGAGCAAGCTGAACCGTCCACGTGTAGGTTCCAGTCTATTGTTGGGGGGCCGGCTCCTCGGCTGTCACCATTTCTGTTCCGGGCGGTAGATCTATGTTGGATTCGGGCTGACGCTCGGTGAGCTCAGAATGAAGTCTGCCACCGCCTGGCCCTTCATGGCGGTTCGTGGTTTGTAATCTATGTCAAACTCGCTAAGCTCGATGGCCCACCTGCTGAGGCACCTCGAATGTTCAGGGTTCTGCATTACTTGTCTCAGGGTTGATTGGTTAACACATGGATTGTATGGGCTTAGAAATACTGGCGGAGACGTCTGGCGGCAACGATGAGTGCGAGAGCAAGCGCTCCAAGGGAGGATACCGTGTTTCTGCTCCGTTCATGCCCCTACCGGCATAGAACACCGGGAGCTCGTCCTGGCCCTCCCGCCGGATTATGGCGCAGCTCACCGCTGACTGAGATACCGCTAAGTAAATGTATAATGTTTCTCCTTGCACAGGAATGGAGAGGAGTGGAACTGTAGCCAGGTATTCCTTCAGACCTTGAACGCCGCCTGGCACTCTGGGTTCCAATCATGACCTTCTTGTGTGTTGTCTTAAGGACTTTGAAAATGGGGCGCACCTATAGGTCAGTCTGGAGATGAATCAAGACAGGGCGGTTAGCTTGCCCTGGAGGCACTGGACGTGCACCTTCCACTCCGGGTCTTTTAAGTTGAGGATGGCTTGCACCTTGTCAGGGTTGGCCTCGATGCCCCTCACTGACAATATACCCCAGAAATTTGCTGGCGGTGACGCCAAAGAAACATTTTTCTGGGTTGAGGCGCATACCATAGGTCAGGAGGATGGTTACTATGATTTTTAAGTTTGCCACATGTCCGCTGGCTTTAATACTCTTGACCAACATGTCGTCTACGTAGACCTCGATTATCTTGCCCAGATGTTCCGCGAACATGGCGTTCATCAGTCCCTGATAAGTTGCTCTTGCGTTCTTCAAACCGAAAGGCATCACATTGTAACAGTACAGGCCTTTGTTGGTGGTGAAGGTGGTGCACTCTTGGTCGTCGGGATGCATCCTGATCTGGTTATAGCCGGAGAACGCATCCATCATGTTGAGGAGTCGTGTCCGGTGGTTGCATCGACGAGTTGATCATGCGGGGTAGTGGGAAGCTGTCTTTCGGGCATGCCTTGTAAGATTTTTGAAGTCAACGCACATCCTCCACCTGCCGCTAGCCTTTTTGACCATAACCAGGTTGGAAATCCACTGGGGATAGATGACCTGGCAGATGAACCCAATGCCCTAGAGCTTAGCAACCTCTTCTCCTATAGCACGATACTTCTCTTCGTCGAAGGCTCTGCGTTTCTGTTTGATAGGGTAGAAGGATGGTTTGATGCTCAACTTGTGTGAGATGATATCAGGGGAGATACCTGGCATGTCTGCATATGACCAGGCAAAGACCGTAGCGTTGTCACGTAGGAACTGAGTGAGCTCTGCCGCCAGCTCTGGGTCTAATTGAGCGCCTATGCGGACTGTCCACTCAGGGTGCTCATCAGAGATGCTGACAACCCTCAGTGATGTTTCTGGGTTGACTGGCTCCTTCCTTAAGTACTTCTTTTCGTCTTCCCTAGGGTCCTCAAAAATGTTTGGTGGAGGTGCCAGACTGCCTACCGCTAGGATTTCATGGCGGCGTGTTGATTGTGCTATAGTAGTAGAATAACACTAGCATGCCAACTGCTGACTTCCCTTGACACAGCCTGTGCCGTTGGGTGTGGGGAATTTCATGAGCAGCATGTACCCAGCGATGATGCATTTGAGTTTGTTGAGCGCTGGCCGACCAATGATGGTGTTATATGAGCTGAAACAATCGACAATTATGAACTCCGTATGCATTTCGGCCATACATGGACTAGTACCGATAACTAGCCGCATATAGTCAGAACCCAGAGGTTGCGTGATGTCACCGGAGAAGCTGAGCAATGGTTCATGATCTTGGAGCAATTTTCTGTTCCGCTTAAGGTCGTTGTTATCAACCAGGATTCTTCCCACTGACATTTTGCTGAGAATGGCGTCTATCAAGAAAGGATGTCATGAGGCAGATGCACTCCGCGTTCCTCCTCCTCTGAGAAGGTAATAGGCTCCCAACCAGCCCTTGGGAGTTTGGCGGATCTTTCATAGCGGATGTTGCAAACTTCCTTTGGGTGATTAGCTCACGCATAATGCTTTCTAGCCCTGTGAGACATGTTGGTGATTGGAGCACCTCCGTCGATGGTGTTGATGCGGCCCATGGGCTCAATGTCGGCGATCACAGGTGGCGGTTGACGTACCTTGAACTGCTCAAGCTTGCCTTCACGGTACAAGGTCTCAATGGCCGTTTTGAGGGCGTTGCAGCTGTTGGAATTGTGATCGCTGTCTTCGTGGTATTTGCACCACCTGCAGGTGTTTCTTGGCTTTCCTGTTTTTGGGTACTTCCCCAGGGGTGGCAGTGGGATCTGATCCTTGCACTGATTATATATTTCTTCATACGAGGCCGTGAGGACTGTGAACACTGCATACCGCTGGGAAGACTCCGCATGTTTGTTGCGGTTGTCCCCATGGGATGGGCGGTTCCCCTTGTAGTGTTGGTCCTTCTGTCGCTTGTTTTGGTACTGGCCCTGCTACCATTCCCGCTTTTTGTCAGTTGGCGGGGTGTTGGAGGTTTTGTTAGCGGTCCCTTGCTGATTGGAGGAGGGTTGTACTGACTTTACCAATGCTGCAGGTGGCGGTGGGGTCTCTCCATATGTGATGAATTCTGCGGTTGCATGAATGACTGCCTCGCTCATAAGGTGGTCGTATACCGCATTTGGATGATTGTAGTTGAGGTGATAGAGAAATGGCCCTTTGCGGAGTCCCTGCTTAAAAGCCGCCGAAGCCATTGTTTTATCGAGATCACCGCATTGAGATGTCGCCGCTCGCCACCTTGTGACGAATGCCTTCAGTGTTTCCTCCGTGCCCTACTTGACGTTGAACAATTGGCTTGTGTTGTGGTGCCCGGCGGACAGTAGGATAAACCGGGAAAGGAAAGCGTGCGATAATGCCTGGAATGAGTCAATGGATCCCGGTGGGCATTCGAAGAACCAATTCATTGCTTCATTGTCCAGCGTTTCACTGAACAAGTGGCACAGGGTGGCGTCATCGAATCCCTTATTGTTGGTGACTTTCTTGAAGGTGTCCATATGGACGAATGGATCAGTTTTACCGCTATAATGTGACATTTTTGGAGTCTTTGCATACGCCGGTCTCACGGCCAGCAAAATTGCAGCGGCAAACTGTCCTGGCCTAGATGCGAAAAGTGGATTTGAAGTTGGTGCTGGGTTTCCTGATTCCGCCCAGATTAACCTTTGTTCCAATTGTTGCATCCTTTCCAGTATTTGAGCGGTTGCATCGTCGGCGGGGTCTAGCCTAGTACTCCGCTGAACTGATCCTCGCCTGGGAGCGAGTGGGTTTCCCTCTGTTCTTGTCCGAGGTCTCGAGCGGTGAGTGTGCAGTGTCGACTCTGCCTCCTGTTCCAACATTAGCTGGGGTAGAGGGGTGGTCCCATTCCCGCTAGCTCTGGTGGGTGCAGCGGGACCTGCATATGCACGATTGGTGCTGGTATCAATGCTCCTGTACAGGGTCGGCTGTGCCTGGTGCTTCATGACTGTACACTTCGTGCCGGGTTGGCGGTTGCCTCCAGCGTTTTCTTTAGCTTATCAAAGCTGGACACAAGCGTGGCCACTTGCTTTTGGGCCTCGGCCTTCTCCTTGCATTCTTGTTCACGCTCTCTGTTTGCCTTGTGAAGATCCGGCAATGCCAGCTCATACAGAGAGGCGAGGTCTTGGCCTGGCGGGCGGCTGCTACCTGGGTTTATCTCATCGCCGGGGTTGACCGGGGTGGTGAATAATGCGCGGTTAATGCCTACCGCTGGGATGGTGGGTTGGGGAATGGCGGACTGATCTGCCTGCTCGTCAGCGTCTTCCCCGCTACAGTTAGTCATGGTGATTGTGGCGGGATGTCCTTTTGTTCAAGGCTTCCCACAGACGGCGCCTGTGAGCCCCGGAAAATTTATCGAGCTTAAATTGAGATCGTTCAACAAGTTATTTATTTACGATCTCGGTAATTGTCAAGTGCTCGAGAATAATTTCAGAATTTTACATAAAGTGAAATCCTCAATTTAGGAGGTGGATGGTAAAGTATACGGCACGACGAGTTCGTGGAAATTTTCGGAGAATTTTCCGGATAACCGAGCTATTTATCGTGATTTTCCGAACTTTTGGGATTTTGGGAAATTAATTCCAGAAATAGGAACACGTGGCGCGATCCTAACCCTCTACCTTTTCCACCGCTTGATCCTAGCTGTCCATCGTAAATGGGACACATTTATTTAAAGTGGTGAGCAGTGGAAGATACAGGAAATTTCGAGAGAGAGAGAGAGCTCGGTGCTCTCTGACCCGACAACGTGACCAGGCCACCGTGCCACTGTCTGGCCACCGATCGCTGACGGACGACCACCATCTGCTTCATCTCCGCGTCGCCTACCTTCCTATACCATCAGATCGTCCATGCACCGACAGTGAACAGAGCAGCAACGAAGGGAAGCCCCGAGCTTTCTCCGGCGACCTACTAAGATGCATTTGGTATGGAAACCCATCTCCTCGTCCTACTCTACAAGTTTCTGCACTTAGTTTCGAATTAGATTAAGTTTTGATGATTTACGTTTCTGGGTAGCTACGGCCTGGCCGTGTTCTTCATCTCCGGCGGCCTCTCCGGGCTTCGTTTCTTGCTCGGCTGCACTCTCAGGCTAACAATCAAAGAATTTTCTGGTTGTTGGCATCACACTCATCAGTTCATCACTTTCCCGGTCCCGACAGTGAGTTGGGCTTGGTTGCAGTCGACTTCCGAAGGTATAATTTGACTTCTTGAGTGGAAGTTTGGTTCTTGTTGTGTAAATCAGAATCTGTTGCTGGTATTGAAACTTTGGAATCGATTGTTTGTGTGTGAAAGGAACTGTGGAGTTGTAGTGGAGCTCGGGTTTGTCTGGTTTGTGTGTTTAGCTTGTTAAGTTGTTGTAGTTAGCAAGCTGGAATATATTTTGACTTGTTAGTGGTTGTATGGTTGAATGGGTATTGTGTTGCATGTTTGAATTGTGGCTGTTGTGATAAGAAATTGTGAATTGGTTGTGGAATAATCGAAAATGGTCAAGTTGTGAAGCTTGGGTGTTCATAGTAATTCTACTATCCGACCAAATTTGAGTTAGAAAAAAAGTTGGGTGTTGAAGTGATAATAAGTAAAGAAAAGAAATTAGTGTGTCTATATGTATTGGGTGACCTTAGTAAATCGGGTGCACTCAATATATGTTTGGTCGATAACGTAACTTCAAGTGAAAGTTCGATAATTTAGGGCAATTATCGAATCTACCTCGATTGGTCAAACATGGTCAAAGTGGTCAACCCTTGGTCAACTCCTGGTCAAACCAAGAAAAGTCGGTTTGGACGATATATTAATAATCGAGATTTCGTTTAACTGTTCAAAAGTTATTAACTATCGAAATGTCGGAATCTAGGACTCCAGTTACCCGAGGAACAGAAGGTTCACGACTCTCGGAGTGCGTCGGAATCCAGGTAGGGATTCAGGACTCTCCTCGGTTGGTGATTTTCTTTTATATTTTTATTAATGTGATGCATGTTAAGTAGTATGGTTTGGTTAAGTTCAAATGCGACGCATACTAACCAAATCGTGAGAAAATGTGTGATGGCTTGAGAGCGAAGGGTGGCTCTGACTTCTTTGGGTTCGATCCCCAAAACCTCCGGAGGGTTAGTTACGCCGGTCGTCCGGGTATTCCGATGGTAATGACGGGCTCGGTACGTGTGCTTAGCTAGGTAGCGGACGCTCTCGCTACGCTTACCTGGTGATAAGGTAAATTGAGGTAAGGTCGTGTAGTGGGTCTATGGGACAGGCCATCTGGTAAGATTCAGCGCGCGTATTCAATTTTGTATCATGCATCAATTTTTGAGTTAAAAAGCATTCTTATAAAGTTTGTCGTTTTTTTTTTAATATTTGGTTTAAGTATGTTTCATACTGGAGCGCTCCCAATACTGGTCTATTGATTTTCAAACCTAGTCGAGTTAGAGTTCCTGTTGAGCAGCGAGGACGAAAGCTCACCCCTACAACAGTATGGATGCAGGTACTGTGCACTGGTGACGGGACAATAGCGGACGGAGCTGGGTGTGTGGAACAAGTTCGGTAAATCTTTGTTTGGATTCCAATCTGAATTCTACTTCGCGATCTTCGTGTTTCAGGACTTGTTGAAATCTAGTCTCGTGTCAAAATGAGTTGAATTCTTTTCATTGGGATTCGTACCTCATGCTAGCTTTTATCCAAGTTCTGGACGGATGAGATAGGTTTTAACAAATTCAAGTTTTTCACCTCAAAATCATTTGCCGCTGTGTTTCTACAAAAAGTTTTTCAAATAAAATGCCTAGCGGTTTAGAATGTAAATCGAGCGTTCGGTTTATGTTTTAGAGATTAGCGGCACTGTGACGTGCTTAAGCTGGTGAGGTGCAGTTTGGGGCGTTACAGCGCCAATGTTGATGCTCAGGTCCGGCGGTAGC